>SNQJ01S0016333.1:0-10286 GCA_010110895.2 Picea sitchensis | reverse complement strand
GGGGCCAGGATTCCTTTCGGTTTCCTGGAGCTAGGGAGCCGGACAGGCTGCTCCTAGCTGGTTGGGTGGTTAGTCAGTTTTTGGACAGGGTTTGGTCAAAGCAGTAGGCTGGACAACCAGATCAACGAGAATTAATTAACGAGAATTAGCATCAGGCAGAGGTATTCTTAATTATGAATTTGATGAGTTATGTGATGATTATGTAATTTATAGATTGATGTTCATAAAATCAAATTTATGTTGCTTATATGCTGAATGAAATTGCTTACTGCTTGCTTATTAATCTTATTGTTTAAACATTAATCCATTTTTAGACTTAATTAAACAGGTCCCTACATATAAATGATATCGACCATCAATTGAATCCATTTTTCCAACCTCCAAAATACTGAATCCTAGCTATTGATCGACCCCAACCTCCCAACAGATGAAAATGATTCCAGAATGTTGATTTGATCCATTTTTGAAACTGCTGAAAATTGAATCCCGACCATCATTTTGACTCATTTTCCAAATGGCCAAAGATGAATCCTAGTCATTGATATTCCATGTGTTGGAAACCTTCGAAACCCCTATAATTGTTTTGAATTGATCAAAATGAATATATTTTGTTGATCATGATATCAAATGCAATCTCGATTGTCGATTCACCAAGCTTCCTGCAGTTATACAAAGACCATTAAAACATGAAATTTGACCATTCCAAGTCAAATTTAGATATGAAACCTACATATTGACATCTCAGATCATCTATTAGACTACTTTGAGGCATTCAAACTTTAATTTTGCTCACAAATTTCAGGGATTTCTATTGAATTTATCCATTTCCCCCAAATTTACAAAGACCAAAATACACAACAACAAATTTGCCAAATTTGCATTGGTTCTTGGCCCATACAACATTAGTGTTTGAACCATAAGATATGATACCATATTGTAACATCCCTTATCCTAGATAAGGTCCATTACATGTGGAAAAACTAAAAAAAACTAAAATTTCTTCTATCTAATTAATTCTTGTAGCTTCCAGCAACGAATTACAACCAAATTTAACCATTTTCTGTTACCATTTAGTAAATGCATCTACAAAATTTTAAATAAGCATGAATACAACTAATAACTTATTACAACAACATATAAATCAGTCTCATACATATATTTCATGCACAACAATTCAAAACATAAAATAACACATCAAAAAGATAAAATACTTATCTTTCAAAATAGTTGTGCAAACAGTTTCTTGGCATAGACGTTCCACCCAACCATAGACTTGTTGTTCCAAATATCAACAAAAATTCGCCCCCATGCATGGGATAGAAACCCAAAAAATAGGGAGGTCTCTCATTTTTCACTCACAACTCAAAAAATCTACAACCCAATGGTATTCTCCTACAACTATCTTGATTTTCCACTAGCTCTCTTCGTCTCAACCTGCCTAACCCAAGGAATTTACCCTTTCAACAATATCAGTCCCTCAAGCATCCCATTCATTTATCAGGGTCTCCTTGGCACAAGTAACCACGAGTCTCTCTATTGGAAACTCAAGGAAACTCACTGCTAGGAAAACTACCATAAAAAATAATACAAACACTTGTTGTTATTGTGCAAATCACACAAGAGTTCACTCTTAAGGCCTGATAACATGACTCTTTAATATTCAGCTCCAAAATGATTTTAAAATTCTCTAACATTCTCTATAATTTTCCCTCCATGGATTTTCCAACTCCAAGCTCTCTTTCTTTCTCTTCTCCTGCTATTTATGCCGAAAACTCAATGTGTAAAAATTGTTGTAACAACCCATACAAATTTCTCCCTTTGGCTTTCTTGATTTACTCACAAACTTCCCCAATATTATTGTACTCAACTCCCATGCTCCCAATAACTATGGATTGTTACTTCTCACACCCACCCTCTTACAGGAATTCAATGATTGGCTTTGGGGACACTCAATTAGGAAATAGGGTTTAATAAATAGTAATAATAAAATTTAGGAATGTGGGTGGAATTAATAGACATGGGTAATTCCCCCTTGGACCCCTCTTAAACATTATCCTAGACCCTCCCCTCTCTTGTGGATTAGTTTATCCCCCATATTTGTCCATATCCCCTTTATATTTGGCATCACATTTTATTATTAAATTTTATAAATACATTTCACATATACATCACTTTGTCCATAGCCACACATTCTATCTACATAATCATTAATTAAACTGGAGATTATAGTGGGGATCTTACAATTGTAATCACACTCAGGATATGAATAAAATACATCATTGTTGCAAACTGAGTCAGAAAAGATAGTACGGGGTGCTAGGACTCCATGAGAGGGAAATGAGGCTAGGGCTTAATTAAAAGGGCTCATGCTAGGTGGCTAAGCCAAATATATTAAAATATTCCTAAGTCTTAAGCGTAAGCCTTATTTCTTGAAATATATCCTAAGTTCCCAAAAAGGTTGGACACATTCCAATTGAATGGGAAAATGGATCCTTATATGTCACATGTCAAGTTCAAGCCATGCATACATAAACTTTGTACTTAGTGATAAATTCCTTCCATTCTATCATTCCATCATTATTGTTACCATTGCATATGGGTGTGAGCGAGGGAGACTCTGTGACACTATGAATGGAATTATTATTGGGTTATAGGTGAATCATGTGTGAATCTTAGGAATAATTCTCCTTGGGTTTCCTTAGGGAAGGCTGGATCCTTGGAGGGAAAATTTTCTATTATAGGTTTCCCTAGTTTTAAGGCCTAGAGGGTGTCTAGAGACTCAATTGTAAAAACTAGAGTTCCTAGGGACAAAACATTGCAAGACTTCTTTTTCAGTCTATACTAGAGACCTAAAAGGGAAGTGGGACAACCAAAGAGACTACAGAGAAGAGAAGGGGTTACACTTCCTTGGGTTGTGCAAGATGATGGGGAATGAGAATCTATAGGTTGGAATTTTTGTTGGAGTTTGGTACCTTGGCCTAGCCTTTGATTGTTTGAGCTGTTAGACCTTAGTTGGCCCGGTGAGAATGCCTTTTCCATGGTGGATTCATAGCCCTGGGTTAGGGGTGATCCACTATTGAGAGAATTAGAACAATAGTGTCTATGGTTGGGTGGAACGTCTAAGGTCTACAACCAGTCAATGATTTTACAAAAGATAAGTGTCATGCTTATATATTCTTTTATTGCTATGTATAATGTGTATTTCTGAGTTTAATTACTAATGTTAGAACTTTATAAATATTCTACATGTATAATTATGCATGTCTATGTTACTAAGCATAGTGTTTCATGTAGTTGTTTGGCATTCATGATTGTATCATATGTAGAGCATATTATTATTGGTATTAGAGTGGGTAAATTATGGAAAATATGAGCCAAGTTAAAATAAATTTGAAAATTTGGTATAGTCAGAGTCATATTTAGGAGTAATGTGGCTACGACGTGTTGTAGATCGTTGATCTTGTTGAATGTTATCCTTCAGATATTATCCCGATGGATCATCTAAGGAAAGCATGTTATGTGAAGGAGGTAGGGAAAGAGTGGGACCCTCTTTATCGTCCATGAAAACGATCATTCTAGGTGGAATAAAAAGACAAAAAGGGTTGGATGGACCACGAATTAGGTAAAGTATAGAGAGGAAAAGAAAGGGGAAAGAAGAAGAAGAAGAAGAAGAAGAGAGAGAGAGAGAGAGAGAGAGGACCAAGGTGTCCAATATAGATGACATGTAAACCTCACCTGTTGATAGGTGGACATCTATGCTATGCCAGTAGGCATGTGGCATGTATGTCAACAACGATGATACATTAGCAGTGATTAAGGTGTATTAAAAAAACATTTAGAGTCAAAATAATATTTTGGCCATAATAGGATAAGATTAACTTCAAGTCAGCTGAAATTTTGGGGTTATGTACAAAGTGATAAGGACTTTAAAAATTTTAGTGAGTACATTGGCCATTTTAGCTCTAGATTGCCAAAAAATGAAGATTGGTACTTTTTGAAGAATGGGGTTGGGTACAATGATAGAGGTTCGATTGCATGTGAAAATTTAATAACATGGAACATGAATAGTAATGAAGATACTCAATGGATAATTTATCTAAATTCGAAGGGGTGTGGAGTGGAGATGCCCAAATAGGCCAGAATCAGGCTACTCCGAGCCATTTTTTGGTAATTTTGAGATCTTCAGAGGAGGAAAAGTCACCTCAGATAAAAAATCTAGAAAATTTCATTTAACCTAATTTTCATATACTCATCAATCCAAACAACTTTGTCTTAGTGAAGTTTTCCCATAACTTCTTAGTTTAGGAGATAACTAGTCTGGCTAAAAATTCATAGTCCAGGGAAAAGTGCAAAAGTGCAAAGTTGGCATTTCCATATTGATGTAGAAAGTGACTGGAGCATCTGATTGAAAATATGAGAGCTATCGAGTGTTCCCAATTAGAGATGATATATGCACCTAATACAAAACAAATTCCATTTACTGATGGATTTTTTTCTACAAGTGTCCGAAGTTAGCCTCTGAGATTTATTGTACCAGTTAGAATAAAAAAAAGGGGAAAACTACTAAATTCAGGAAGCATAAATTTTTGGTCAAAGATTATAATTTAGTAAGTGGGTAGTCATTCGAAATATCTTGGAGAGTAGAATCATCTTATCCACCCAAAATTCAGATTTGAGTCACAATATTTCTTGGTGAATCAAAATAAGGCATTGTTGGGATTAAATAGATGAAAATAATGTATAATTTATAAAATTTCTATTTATTTTTAATATAACATAAAAACATTTACTACACATTTTGCAAAAATAAGGATATGGGAAGAACAAAGAAGGTATAGTATGATAACTAGAGATATGGAGGATGCATAAGGATCTTATATCCACGAGGAGGAAGTTAGGGGGTTTCACATCATCTTGGATAATGCAAAAACTAAGTCAAATGGGCATGGATAAGGAAAAACATAAAACATAGAGTTGGATGATACAATGAGAATCGTACTCAAAGAAAAGTTGAGATACATAGAATAAAATGAGAGGATCATAAGATCTTAGGAGGAGTAGAACCACATCAACACTCAAGTGTTACAAATCCTGCAAATATTATATAAGAAAATAAACAAATAATTTGATTTAAGGTAGGTAGTAGAACAAAAAAATATCATTCTAGGAGAGAGGATTCCAGGAGTGCTAGGAACTCTAGAAGTAATAGTAGACATTATCACCATTAACCAAGGCACTTATATACAATGGCACATGCATTCTTAGAGTAATATAGTAGCCTAAGTTTATTTCTTATCAGACATCATAAAAAGAGGTTTGAAGTAGATGATTTACAAGGAGAGATTAGGAATATTAAGCCTCCTACATTTGATGGTGATCATAAGAAAGAGGAGAATGTATACTCTTGGTCGCTGGGAATGAGGAAATATTCCCAATTGCACAATTATTCATCAAATGTAGAAGCCAAAATTGCAATCTACCATGTTCAAGGAAAATAATCAATGTGGTAGGACCAACTCAAGCAAGTTAAGAAAATTTATGAGAGGAGGATCTTTTGGAGGGAACTCAAAAAGTATATTCAAAATAAATATGTTTTCAGAGAATTATTATGACAAGAAGATGCGAGCGTTAATTTAACTCAAGCTTAGAAGCATGAAAATGGATGAGTATGAGAGGAAGTTCCTTAAATTGTTGAGGTATGTTGGCTTCATAAAGGATTAAAAGGTTAAAATACAAATACTTAAGAGTGGGATGCCTTATTTCTATAGTGATAAGATACATTTTGAAGATCCCAAGACATTGGAAGAATCCATAAAGAAAGTAAAGTATCTATATGAGAAGAATAAAGGAAGGCCAACTTTACAAAAACCTTGGGATGACAAGAATAAAGGCAAGATGGAGAAAAGAAAGAAATGGTATAAGCCACCATCATCAGAAACAATTCTCAAGGACAACAAACATAAAACAAGTCTAGGATGAGAGAGTCTTTGGGGAAGAGTCCAAGACAACAACCCATAATTTTTTGGGGATGTGAGAGAGATCACTTGTATATAGATTCCCTCATAAAGTAGAAAGGATGAGGACTATTCACAATATACATGAGGCCTATACAGTTGAGGACATGGGTAGAAGAATGCCAAGTATTTATGCGGCCTTGGACAATAGGAAAGAGGAATACCAATCTCATATGATTGAAGTATAAGGTAAGATTGATAATCAACCCATAGCCATTTTAATTGATTTTGGAGCTATTCATAGCTACATCAATCCTAATTTTGTTGAGAGATTTCATTTGCAAAGAAGAAAACATGGGAAATATTGGTTTGTCTAGATAGCCACAAGATCTAAGAGAAGAAGTAATGAGTTGGTTAAGGATTTTCTAGTGGACATGAATGGAATCAACACAAAGGTAGATTTGAATATAATACCTTTGGGTTCATTTGTCTACTTAATTTGCATGGATTTCTTGGACAACAATCATGCTATCCTATATTTATATAGCAAGGAATTGACTTGTATTAATGAGGAATGGAAGAAAATGAAAGTTTAGGGGGTTCCAAGGCCTATTTCCATCAAATAAATTTCATCCATGCAGTTGAAAAGAGTTTTAGAAAAGGATTCCAAATTTATGAAAGTCATATGGAAGAGAAAACCAAAGATAAAGTATCAAGTACTAAAGACCATCTAGTATTGAAAGATTATGAGGATGTATTTTGGGATATACCAAGGTTTCCACCAAAGAGAGATATTTATTTCTCCATTGATTTGATGCATGGATTTTCTGCAGTGTCCAAGAATCCCTATAGAATGAACACAACATAGCTGAAGGAATTACAAATGTAGCTTGAAGAACTATTGAATAAGGGGTATATACTCTGAAGTGTGTCACCTTGGGGTGTCCCAATGATATTTGTGAAGAAGAATTATGGAAATGTAATACTGTGCATTTATTTCAAGCAATTAAATGAGGGTACCATAAAAAACAAATATCATTTTCCAAGGATTGATGATCTATTTGATCAACTGAAAGGTGAAAGAATATTTTCCAATATTGACCTAAGGTCAGGCTATCACCTGGTGAGAATCAAAGAGGAATATATTAGCAAGAAAACATTGAGGACAAGATATGGAAATTATGAGTTTGTAGTGGTGCCATTTGGGTTTTCAAATGCACTAGTAGTGTTCATGTGTCTAATGGATGGAGTGTTGAGAGAGTATCTATACAGGTTTGTGATTGTTTTCTTGGATGATATTGTAATATATTCCAATTATGAAGAAGAGAATGATAACCACTTGAGGATGGTGCTACAACTATTAAGGGAGAATAAACTATATGAAAATTTGAGAAATTGATCATTTTATCAGAAGAAAATCCGTTATTTGGGTTTCATTATCTCAGAGGAAGGAATAACAATGGACCCAGAAAATATTATGGAAATTGGAGAATACATATTAAGGGAATTATAGAATAACAAGAACCAAGGAATGTTACAAAAGTAAGATAATTCATTAAAATATTTTCAAAGTTTGCACATCCAATCACCTCTTTGGAAAAGAAAGGCATAAAATTTGAATGGACTTTTGAATGTGAAAAAATATTTCACCATTTGAAAGATTTGTTAACAAGTGCACCCATACTAAAGATTATTGATCCAAATGAATACTTTGTAGTATGCATAGATGCATGCAAATAAGGATTCAGATACTCCATTGTAATGGGACGAGAGGTGAGGGATGAAGGCTCACTTGGTTTGGCCAGATTTGGTCAAGGGAACACTGATATATTTGGACAAATGTGTCAATGATGTGCACATGATTTATGTTTTTTGTTGTTGGTGGTTTATTATTTCTCTCACAAACTTTGCTTACTGATCCTAAAAACTGGTATCAGATCCTGGTAATCCTATACTCTCTTGAGAGTTTCCTTAGTGTTATATGGATGGTGGAAAGGATAATGCACCTTCGTTCACCTTTGGAATATCATTCTCAAGGAACTACATATATTAATACTAAATATTCCAAAAGTTCAATAATAAGGTGGAGGTTAAAGAAATGGCAAGGTGAGTTGATGGAGACATTTTTAAGTGTCGATAAAATAATCAATAGACATGGTGAGTGCATTACCATGGAGTCTTGAAGGAAATACCAACACTAAATTAACAAAAAAAATAGTATTACTACAATGGAGTTGAAAATTTAATTAAATGTAAATGGGCTTACAACTGTAAGACTAAGTTAGGCATGTGTACTTTGGGTAAATTACTGGTAAATTCTACACATAGACCTAGGTGATAGGGGAGGACATGCCAGATTCCTAGATACCTTGGTTATAAAATTTGAGGGGGTAGGATAATTAACCCAAGTCAAGTTTAAAGGGGGGAATGTTGGGTTAAACTTGACTCGGTGAAAGATTCAATGAGTTAAATATGTTTTAGGTCAACAATGGTGGTTTTCAGGCCCATGGTTTTTGTATCTCATGGTATTATGCTTTTCGATTGCATGTAATGAAGCCTTTAAATAGGCTTAGGATAATCCATTGTAATGGGATTGGAAGTGAGGGATGAAGGCTCACTTGGCCTAGTTGAATTTTGTCAAGGGAACAAATATATCTTTGTTTTTTTTTCTTTCTCCTAAGGGTTTTCTAGGGTAAATCACATGTCAATTATGTGTGCACTATTTGTGTATTGTTGTTGTTGTTGGTTTATTATTTCTCTCATAGTCTTTGCTTATTCCTAACACCGAGGATTGAAAAGTAGCATGATTTGATCATGATAGTGGTGGATAAATTAGCAAAGGTTTCCTATTTTATTCTAATGAACCTAACACATAAGGAAGCCAACATTGCATAAATTTACATGAAAGAAATTTCCAGGCTAGATGGTGTTCCCAATGAAATTGTGTCTGACAAAGATCCCAAATTCACATCAAATATTTGGAAAGGTTTCTTTAAAATATTAGTGAGAGATATGAATTTTAGTACAATATATCACCCAGAGTCAGATGGACATACACAAAGGATTAATCAAGTGATTGAATAAATGTTAAGGATGTATCTAATGGAAAATCATTCTAGGTGGGAAGACTACCTCCATTTGGTTGATTTTACATATAAAAATGGGTATCGTGTATATTTAAAGATGCACTCATTTGAAGAATTGTATGGAAGGAGGTGTAACAAACCTCTTAGTTAGGATAATCCAGATGATAGATCCATTATTGGGATAGAGTTTCTCACAGAAATGGAAGAGAAGATGGTAAAAATCAAATAGAATTTGAAGGTTGCATAGGATAGGAATAAAAGTTATGCAAAAAAGGGAAGAACACATAGAATTCAAAGTGGGCAAGCATGTTTTATTGAAAGTGAAGGCTAGGAAAATTTCACTAAAATTAGGAAGACGCTTGAAATTGGAAATGAACTACTTTGGGTCGTTTGAGATCCTAGAAAGGATTGGGAATTTTGCATAAATGATTGCATTTATTGCATCCATGGGTGTGCATAATGTGTTTCATGTGTCCTTTCTCAAAAATTTTGTGCTTGATCGTAACCATGTGCTTGATTGGACAGTGATCTATGCGGAGCACGAGAGAGACTTTCAGGTCTATCCAACATGCATATTGGACAGGAAGGTTGAGGTGATCCAAAATTGAGCCATAATATTGGTAAAGGTTTAGTGGACTTGTTACAATCCTGAAGATGCTACATGGGATCATGAGGAAGCCATGCAAGAGGAGTACCCGCAACTTTTTAAATCTTTTTGAAGAATTTTTAATGTACATTTGAATATAATGTGCTAATGCCAATGCATAAATAAGGGGGAGGGGAATGCAATACCCCAATGTTGTAAATGAATATATGTACATGTGCTTATATAGGCTAGTGAGATAAGATGTTTTTTGGGATAGAGTGCCTATGTATGTATGTTTTGGGCCAAAGCGCCTATGTGATATCAGGACGAAGATCTTGTGTTTTGAAAGGATGGTGAGCCTAGTATTATACATTGTAACCACACACATGATATAAATAAAATACATCACTATTGTATACCAAGTCAAATAAGAGAGTATGGGGGGCTAGGAATCCATGTGATAAAGGGAGATAGGGCTTAAGGAAAAGGGATCATGCTAGGGGGATACGCCAAATATATTAAAATATTCCCAAGTCCTAATCCTAAGTCTTATTTCATGAAATATATCCTAAGTTCCCAAAAAGGTGGAACAAATTCCCAATGAAGGGGAGTATGGATATTTATATTCCACTTTTCAAGTTCAAGCCATGCATACATAAA
>SNQJ01S0016332.1:138082-153243 GCA_010110895.2 Picea sitchensis | reverse complement strand
TTGCTTGAATTCTCCT
This sequence comes from Picea sitchensis, assembly GCA_010110895.2. Lineage (NCBI taxonomy): Eukaryota > Viridiplantae > Streptophyta > Pinopsida > Pinales > Pinaceae > Picea > Picea sitchensis. The sequence goes on along the minus strand of SNQJ01S0016332.1, from coordinate 153,227 downwards.
AAAGCTTGAGGAAAGGCTAAAGGGTTGGGACAAAACAGATTCGGCAATTGGGTAGAGTTTCTTTGCTATGATTTTCCTCTTCCAAATAGTACCCCTACCCCTTCTTTTATAGGCTAGAAGGAGCTAGGGTTTTGGATGAACTCTCGGCCATGCATGGCTGGGAGTTCCAGTTAACTAACTCAAAGCTTTTCGTTCCGTCGACAACTTTCCTGTTTTTGTGCTTTGTTAGGTAAACNTCCAACGCGCCCAGTAATGGGTTAGGGCGCGGGTTACTTGATTTAAGAGGTTTTTCAAGAGTTTGTTCAACATGGCCTTGGCAAGGAAGGGATATGAGTTGGCCCGATGCCAGGTAAGCATGTGTGGTGCAATTTAGGGTTATAACACCTAACTTATCCCATAGTTCCTTGGCTGTAGATTCTCCTGAGACATTCAAGAACACTGAATCTGCCAGGCAGAGTTGAATAATACTCCTTGCTCTTCTATCCAACTTCTCCCAATCTTCCTTCGACATACCAGTAGGTTGCGTACTAGTAGTTTGTGTACTAGTAGGTTGTGTACCAGTAGACTGTGTGCCAGTAGACTGCATACCAGTAGGTTGTGTACCAGGATTCACATCGATCCATTATTCTTTGTCTATAAGAAGGTCCTCCATCTTGAGCTTCCACAGCTCAAAGTTTTTACCGTTGAACTTCTCTATCTAGATTCTAGAAGAGCTTGCCATTCCTCTTTCTACACTCAAATCACCACTGCATAATCTCCCACTGAACCCAGGTTTATCATAGACCGAAGATAAAATTTATCTATCAAGACTGAGCCAAACCCTCAACAACAAAGGCATCCCCTTGAAGCCAAAAACGAGCTCTGATACCACATGTAATTTTTAAACCTGTGAAGTAAAGAAATGCATACAGACTCTTAAGAAAAACATAAATTAATCAATGGCTCATACACACAGTACACAAAGATTTACATTGGAAACCCTTAACCGGGAGAAAACCAACCTTCCTTGATGCCACACCTTTCAACTCTTCATTGTATTAATTTCACCATTCAGACGCAGTTGTTGAATCTGACGCGCCCACACACACACATGCAAAGAATATAACACATACCCAACATTTACAACTAGATTCTAATACCCATAATTAAATGCAACTACAACATTCTAAACAGGCATGAATGCAACTGATAAAACATCTATAACAACATATAAATCCATTCTCATTCATAGAGTAAATGAACAAAAATTAAACTCATAAATAACTCAATAAAATAGATAAGCACTTGTCTTTAAAAGAGAGATTGTGCAACTAGTTTCTTGGGAAAGATGCTCCACCCAACCATAGACCCGTTGTTTCAAATCTCAACAACAAATCACCCCCGAGCTAGGGCTAGGAATCCACAAGAGAAGGGTACCTCTCAGAGTCCCCTCGCATCTCAATATCACTCAAACCATTGGTTTTCTCCTACAACTATCCCAAAATTCCTCTCTCTCTTCCTCTTGACCTACCCAACCCAAGAAATGTACCCCATCACTGCTCTTAGTCCATAAAGCGTCCCATTCAATTATCAGAGTATCTATGGCACAAGTAGCTAGGAATCTCTCAGCTATGAATTCAAGGGAACTCACTGCTAGGAAAAACACCAACAAAGACAATAGAAACAAATTGCTAATAAATTGCAACTCACTCAAGAGTTCACTCTTCAGGCCTAACAACCTGGCTCTTCAAATTTCAGCTCCAAAATGATCCTAAATCGTTCTAGCATGCTCTATAATTCTCCCAACCTTGTTGTTTCATCTCCCAATCTCTTCTTCCTTGTTTTCCCTTGTTGTTCATGTAAAAACTTCCTATCTAGAACTGCATGTTACTACCCATACAAATTTCCTCTCTTTCCCCAAGACAATTCACTGCTTACTCTGCCCAATATTGATTGGTTATTCCCCATGCTTTCCAATAACTATTGGATGTGACTCCCACACCCACCCTATGACAGATATTCAATGATTGGGCTCTCGTACACTCAACCATAAATTAGAAATTTCCTCCAAATGATAGTAAAAATCAGAAATGTGGGTTTGAAGCAATACCCATAAATTATTTCCCCTTTGGATCTCTCTTGAACACTCTTTAGGCATTCCCCCTTTCTTGTAGATTAATTATCCCCCATCTCTGTCCTTATCCTAGCAGCTGGCATTACATTATATTAATTTATAATTCAGAAAAATACATTTTGCATTTACATTGTCTGGCCATAACCGCATTTATATCTACATTATGCATTAATTAAATCAGGGATTATATTGGGGATGTTACACTTGTTGGATGCAAAATAAAGTGAGTAAAAAATGCCACTAGGGCACGCATTTTACTCTGAGGGAGTGTTACATTCATATTTAAAGGATATCCCAAATATAGTTGCATGAAAGCAACCTCTCATGTTCTTAAGTTGGATTTTAAATGACATACATAAATTTACAATGTATCTAACTCCATATTACAACCTTTAAGACAATTTTTGAGTTGTTGAGCATGCATTTTAATGTTGTCACTTAGTACAAGTTCGATCTTGCAAATTACAGTGTCTTTTTGTACAAAAGAGTCTTTTATGACTGAACATGAAAAATTAACCTTGGTTTTCCTCATAACCCACCATCCTTTGATTCATCAAAACGTCGTGAATCTTTGTGTATAGAAACCATCTTGTTTGGAGTGTAAATGAACTACTAATTGTACAAACATGTTATAAATATCGAAATGATCAATTTACAACTTAAAACCTAAATTATGGATCCATATCCAACTTTGGGAGTGAAATTTAATATAGCCAACTTTAATAGTTTGGCCCTTTGGTTTTACAATGTAATTCTTAGCCTTTATGCACACCTAGTAGGTTTATGTCTGAAAATGCCAATATAAGTTTATAAATATGTGTAAAATCACAAACTATAACTCATGCAAGTTGAACCTCAAATTTTGGCACAAAATTGAGAATAGGGCATGCATTTGAGGCTAAGGCAATTTCACATTCAAATTTACATGAAATCTCAATTCTAGGAACATGAAAACAACCTCTCATGTTCTTCAATTGAAATTTATATGCATAGGTAAATTTATCATTTATGTAACTCCATCTTAAAACTTATAAAACAAACTTTGGAGCTAAATGGAAGCTTGGGTGTGCATTTTCATTTAGTCACATAGTACAACTTATACCTTGCGAATTACAAGGAAAACTTTGTCTCTTTTGCACAACCACCCTTTTTAAATTTGAAATTGCAAAATAAACAACATGAACATGTCTACTATGATAAACCACATCGTCAACAACTTGCACAACTCAAATCTAAGGTATAATACAACATTGGGCTACTTTTTACAAACAGTTTGTGCATTTCGATGGTTTTACTAGGCATCTCTTGCCTATTTTTGCACAGAAGAGTATTTTATGACTCTTAATGCAAAATTGACCTTGGTTTCTCTCCTAACCCACCATACTCTGATTGATCAAAATTTCACGAATCTTTGTGCATAGAAATCATCCTTTTTGGAGTGTAAACACACTACTAATTGTGCAAACAAGTTCTACATATTGAAATCATCAATTTACAACTTAAATCCTAAATTATGGAGCCATATCCAACTTTGGGCATGCAGTTTAATATAGCCAACTTTAAGAATTTGGCCCTTTGGTTTTACAAAGCAATTCTTAGCCTTTATGCACACCAGGTAGTTTTATGTTTGAAAATGCCAATACAAGTGTATGGAGATGTGTAAAATCACAAACTACAACTTATGCAAGTTGAACCAAAAAAATTGGCTCAAAATTGAGACTAGGGAGTGCATTTGAGGTTGAGGCAGTTTTGCATTCAAATTTACATGAAATCCCAATTCTAGGTGAATGAAAGCAACCTCTCATGTTCTTCAATTGAACTTTATATGCATAGGTAAATTTACCATTTATGTAACTCCATCTTAAAACTAATAAAACAAATTTTGGAGTAAAAGGAAGCTTGGGCGTGCATTTTCATTTAGTCACATAGTTGAGTTTATACCTTGCAAATTACATGGCAAACTTTGTCTCTTTTGCAAAACCACCATATTTAAACTTGAAATTGCAAATTAAACAACATGAACATGTCTAATATGATAAACGACATCCCCAACAACTTGCACAACTCAAATTTAAGGTATAATACAACATTTGGTTATTTTTTACAAACAATTTTTGCATTTTGATGGTTTTACTAGGCATCTCTTGCCTATTTTTGCACAAAAGAGTCTTTTATGACTCTTAATGCAAAACTGAGCTTGTTTTCTCTCCTAATCCACCATCCTCTGATTCACCAAAATGCCATGAATCTTTGAGCATATAAATCATCATTTTTGGAGTGTAAATGGACTACTAATTGTGCAAACATGTTATACATATTGTAATCATCAATTTAGAACTCAAACCCTAAATTATGGAGCCATATCCAACTTTGGGCGTGTAATTTAATATAAACAACTTTAACAATTTGGCCCTTTGGTTTTACAATGCAATTCTTAGCCTTATGCACACCATGTAGGTTTATGTCTGAAAATGCCAATACAAGTTTATAGACATGTGTAAAATCACAAACTACAACTTATGCAAGTTGAACCAAAAAATTTGGCTCAAAATTATGGCTAGGGCGTGCATTTGAGGGTGAGGCAGTTTTGCATTCAAATTTACATGAAATCTCAATTCTAGGTGCATGAAAACAACCTCTCTTGTTCTTCAATTGAAATTTAGATGAATAGGTAAATTTTCCATTTGTGTAACTCCATCTTAAAACTTATAAAACAAATTTTGGAGTTATAGAGAAACTTGGGCATGCATTTTCATTTAGTCACTTCATACAGTTTATATCTTGCAAATTACAAGGCAAACTTTACCTCTTTTGCATAGTCACCCACTTTAAACTTGCAATTGCAAAATTAACAACATGAATAGGTCTACTATGATAAACCACACCCCAAACAACTTGCACAACTCAAATCTAAGATATAATACAACCTTGGCTTACTTTTTACAAACAAGTTGTGCATTCCCCGTGTTTTACATTGCAATTCTTAGCCTTTATGCACACCAGGTAGGTTTATGTCTGAAAATACCAATGTAATTTTATAGGGATGTGTAAAATTACAAACTACAACTTATGCAAGCGGAACCACAAAATTTGGCTCAAAATTGAGACTAGGGCCTGAATTTGAGGTTGAGGCAGTTTTGCATTCAAATTTACATGAAATCCAATTCTAGGCACATGAAAGCAACTTCTCTTATTCTTCAATTGAACTTTAGATGAATATGTAAATTTACCATAAAACATATTTTGGAGCTACATGGAAGCTTGGGCATGCATTTTCATTTAGTCACTTAGTACAATTTATGCCTTGCAAATTACAAGGAAAACTTTGCCTCTTTTGCAAAACCACCCTCTTTAAACTTGCAATTGCAAAATTAACAACATGAACATGCCTACTATGATAAACCACACCCCCAACAACTAGCACAACTCAAATCTAAGATATAATACAACCTTAAGTTACTTTTTACAAATAGGTTGTGCATTCCAAGGGTTTTACTAGGCATCTCTTGCCTATTTTTTCATAGAAGAGTCTTTTATGAATCTTAATGCAAAGCTGACCTTGGTTTCTCTCCTAACCCACCATCCTCTAATTCATCAAAATGTCGTGAATCTTTGTGCACATAAATCGTCCTTTTTGGAGTGTAAATGCACTACTAATTGTACAAATAGGTTATACATATTGTAATCATCAATTTATGACTTAAATCCTAAATTATAGAGCCACATCCAACTTTGGGTGTGCAATTTAATATAGCCAACTTTGACAATTTGGCCCTTTGGTTTTACAATACAATTCTTAGCCTTTATGCACACCATGTAGGTTTATGTCTAAAAATGTTGATATTAGTTTATAGACATATGTAAAATCACAATCTACAACTTATGCAAGTTGAACCAAAAAAATCGGGTCAAAATTGAGACTAGGGCTTGCGAGGCAGTTTTACATTCAAATTTACATGAAATTCCAAATCCAGGTGCATGAAAGCCACCTCTCCGGTTCTTCAATTGAACTTTAGATGAATATGTAAATTTACCATTTATGTAAATCCATATTAAAACTTATAAAACAAATTTTGAATCTATAGGGAAGCTTGGGCATGCATTTTCATTTAGTCGCTTAGTACAATTTATACCTTCCAAATTACAAGGCAAACTTTGTCTCTTTTGCACAAACACCCTCTTTAAACTTGCAATTGCAAAATTAACAACATTAACATGTATACTATGATAAACCACACTCCCAACAACTTGCACAACTCAAATCTAAGGTAAAATACAACCTTGGGTTACTTTTTACAAACAGGTTGTGCATTTTGAGGGTTTTACTAGGCATCTCTTGCCTATTTTTTCATAGAAAAGTCTTTTATGACTCTTAATGAAAAATTGGCCTTGGTTTCTCTCATAACCCACTGTCCTCTAATTCATCAAAATGTCATGAATCTTTGTGCACATAAATCATCCTTTTTGGAGTGTATAGTTTAGACCTTGCAGATTCATATAACCAACATTAACAATTTGACCCTTTGGTTTCAAAAGGAAATTTTTAGCCTTTATGCACATTAGGTAGGTTCATTTTTTAAATTTTCAATATAATGTTATAGACAAGTGTAAAATAACAAACTATAACATATGCAAGTTGAACCACTAAATTTGGGTCAAAATTGAGACTAGGGCATGCATTTGAGGTCGAGGCAATTTTGCATTCAAATTTACAGGAAATCCCAATTCTAGGCGCATGAAAGAAACCTCTTTTGTTATTCAATTGAACTTTAGATGCATAGGTAAATTTATCATTTATGTAACTCCATATTAAAACTTATAAAACAAAATTTGGAAATATAGGGAAGCTTGGGCATTCATTTTCATTTGTCACTTAGTATAGTTTAGACCTTGCAAATTACAAGGAAAACTTTACCTCTTTTGCACGACCACCCTTTTTAAACTTTCAATTGAAAAATAAACATGAACATGTCTACTATGATAAACCACATCCCCAACAACTTTCCCAACTCAAATATAAGGTATAATACAACATTGGGTAGGTTTGGGCACAAACAATAGAGCATAACTCTATGCCCTTTGGATCCTAATTAAGGTTGCAGTGGATAGGTAGGCTAAGAGGCTACAAGTCTTTGGTGACTCTAGACTTTTGATGGACTAGGCAAATGGTAAAAATAACATTTCTAACTTGGAGCTTGGGCCTATTTTCAAAAGGATTATAGAAAACAAAATAGTTTTTAAAGAGGCGTCTTTTGCTCATGTCTACCGAGAATTCAACCACAAAGTCGATTAGTTATCAAAGGAAGAACTCATTTTGGAGGATCAAGCAAGAAACGGGTGTAGTATACGTCCCTAGGTATACTAGTTTTTATATACCTCCATACATCTGCAAATATATCTTCAAAAAGAACCAATAATAAACCAAACCATTCACTGAACACAAGAAATAGACAAAACCCTTGAGGTAGGGTAACACCATATATTAATCCTTATGGAAGGAAAAAACTCCTCAAGAAATACTTGTTTGTACATCAAACATATTATTCACCATGCTCCAATACATTGCTTACACTTCTTTATATAGCATTCTCTATCTTCTAGGAACATTCTAGAGAAGGAATCTTCTGGAAAGCCTATTTATTATATATAACTACCATACCAGGCCTTATTTAATAATATAGTGGACCTAGTCCACCATAGATTGAATGGCCTCCACTAGTAATACATAAACCCATTCCCATTGGGTACCTCCATATTACCTCCCTAGGTATACTACAATGAGGAAATGGTACTCTTACATATTTTTTGGTGAATGGATTTTTGGCCTTGTTATACTTTTTGTTTATGTAAATTTAGAGAGAGTTTGTCTCATCGTTTTGTCTTGGAATCAATATGAAGATATAAACATATTTGTTTAAAGAGTGACAGATGATTGTAAGAGTCAAAGTCATAAGGATGGTCTATAGTCTTATTTGATAGAGGAAGTCTATAAAGGCAATGGTTGCTAACGTTAAAAGTAGAAGGGATCTTGTCAATGTATATTTAATTTCCACTAGAAATATTGATACAATGATTTGTATCACATAAAAAAAAACCTAAAATATAATTTATTGTAGGTAGATTCAAACATTATTAAAAAGATGAATTAAATATCACTTAAAGATTGCAGATAATCACTGAAGATCACAAGAAGCATCACATATAAGACAAGTATGAGTCAGAAACATTATTGATCTTCCATTAATTCCTCATAGATATAGAAGGATCTTTACATGACATGCATCACATATACAATATCCATTACAAACTGGGAAAACTGTAATACAGATTCTACAACTTTGTCCTCTTCGAAGATTCCTCCTAAGGAATCTCTAATAAGCCTCTCCTTTGCTATCTCTCTACTTACAACTTTATATATTATGTTCTCCATGGGGACCATCATGACCCATAGGTCACTTACATAAGTGGATAATAAATAACTTTACATGAATTCATAGGTCCTTGAGCCAGTTGTTACAACTTTGAGGTGATGCTTAGTACTTGAGGCACACTCTGCCCTATTCTAGCTAGTCATCCATAATAATCAATACTCAGAAGGGTGTTTTATCCAGTCACCAGCTTCACATTGTGGGGTGGTACTGAAGCATCTTATAGTGTGAATGGGTTCCAAAATTCATAGTGCACCGAAGGGTCTAATGGAATATACAAAATGCAGTATGGATATGGAGGGTGCACGACTAGGAGGGAAGAGAGTAGGAGAAGTATTGGGGACGAGCTTGAGGCAGAAGATTATGGTGGGGATGGAAAGGATTGATACAAATAAGGTATATGTTTACCAATTGTTATGGTCTTATTTCTAAGCAACTGTTGTGGTATCCTATACCTAGGTCAAACACCTTCAATGACCATTTGTCTCGACCAGCTCAGATATATTCCTTCTGGAGAAATACTTTGTCTCCCATCTCCTTGTATTGTCACAATCCCTTGAAACCGTTGGCATCACCAATTTCTCTTCCCAAGATGTGTTCCATTTCCTTTGGTCCTCCCATTGCTACTGGAGACTCCCCATTTCTCTATCTTGGGGTCTCCTGGACTATTGACGTTGATGTGACGTGCTTCTTCTTAACTAGTGGCACCATCCACATATGGGTGCATTACTGTGACCTCTAAGAAAACCACATGAATCCTTCCAAAGTTACCCCTATGGTGGCATAGTCTAAACGATCTACATTTAATTAACATTTTTCACCTAAATCTCATGATCTAAATCTAGGAAAAATCACAATTTTATGTTGTTTAACTTGCATTTATGAATGCATAAATGGATTCAACATCCTGAAAAACGCACTCTAATTATACAGACTTAACCACTCAATGGGCTACTCATAATGCCATGGACTATTATCCCTTCATTATACAAAAGGGTAACTCTGGGACATGGAAGCACTGGTCAGGACCAACCATCATATGACTTCACTGTTAACATTAACTAACATCTGACTTGAAATTCGGTCATATCCTATCTGGCAGCACAACTGATCTGGGTCAATTACTGTCCAACTTTCCCACATCATGCAAACTTCTAATCTGTACTATGTTCATCCATTAATCCTTGTACTTTCCAATTGTATCTCTTTTCCATTCACATTTAGTTGATGTATCGAGATAGAGCGGGCATAATAAGATCACGCCATACATTTTTAGCCCCCATAACATGCATAATTGACTTCTAGATCGAGACAATGCAGGCATAATAAGCCCGTTGTTAACAATTAAAAACGTCAACGAAGTTTCACCCGCAAAGTGTTGCTAAAGCCTATTATTATAAAAGCTAAATAATACTAGTAGGTGGGACCCCCTTGAACTATTGAAGATCAGATTTGTTCATTTTTTATGTTGTGATGATGTGAGACACGACTTACATGGTTGATGAGATGTTGTTGTTATTGGCTATGGTTTAAGATTTTGAAGTGTTGGTTCCTTAGGTTACTAAAGCCTATGTTATTCATTGATATCATTGCTATTTGTTCTTACGGCGCCTACACAACAACCATGTTAGTGAAAACACATAAAAGGTAGTTTGAAGAAAGGCAAAAATTACTATAACAAATGCAAAAGAAAAAGGATCTAGTTCAACAATTTTACTATACCACATGCAAACGATTGGAAAGAAATAAGAAACAATGCAACAGTTGCAAGGGGAAGAATTTAAACTATCCTATATACTATACTACATGCATGGAAGACTTAATGGTTATGGTTAATTCCTAGCTATGAGATTTGATTGAGTTATATGGTTAATATGCATATGGTATGAAATGTTGGTGGCACATTTGGCAAGGTAATAGATGCTAATGGTTATGCAGATTGTTGAATTATATGGAACTTGGTTGAATTATGTTATGGCATAAGTTAGAAATGTGATATGGCCATGTTGTTGGTTTTAATGGATGATGGTTTTGATACATGGTTGATTAATTGTGTCGATGGAAAGCTCGATGGCATGTACTAGGGAATTAATGCACTGGGAATGGAGATGACATGCATTTACTGCACGTCGCCTTTTCTCCTTCACTGGCCGCCACCCTAATCAGGCTATTGTTTGATTTCATTGATGGGGTTATGCTCCGAATTCCTAGTAGAGAAGAACTGCTCGACCAACTCTCATTTTAAGGTGTTTTCTTAACAGGTAAGTCTTTTTTTGGCCATTCATGAGTCTTTTCTAGTTATGAAATGATTAATGGCTCAGGTGTATCTATTTGTGTTTTCTTAATCATTGAAACTGTGTAAAATTATGTTCTTGGAATGAAGCGTTGATGGTTCTTTTTGCAATAATCTTGAATTCATAGAAGTTGTTGATCATCTAGGGTATCCTTGCTGGTTCAGTTCGAGGGTTTTTGTTTGGTCTTGGGTCGGCTGGCTGTCATCATGCATTTGCATCACTTGTCCAGCCTCTGGCTTTGATGGGTTTTGGAGACACTCTACGTCACTGTGTTTTGTTCACTAGAGAATTATTTGTTTCAACCACTAAGGGGTCGCACAATAAGTTATTTTGTTGAGTTCTTGACCCTATCTTCACTTCAGCGTTGTGGTTGTTGACTGGAGAATCATGAGGGTTATACCCTGCGTGTGTTAAGAATTGTTACTGGCCAAGTTGGAGTCTTTCTCCTCTGTTATAGCCCCTGTCATAGATTTTCTACCTGTCCACGAATGAGTCGTGGTTCTTCCTGTGTGTGCACCATTGGCCTCAGAGTTTTCACCATTATGAGGAGTTGTCTCAGTTCTCCCTATGTTGGCTACAGAACAAACCCTTAGCCTCCAGTCTGAAGTTTTATAGAGAAGATTGTCGGGCCTGTCAAGTTTACTACGAGTTATTGTGGATTGAATGTAGACTCGCCCAGTTGGTCATATGACAGTCGAGTTGGTTTGGCATTTAGTTACTGCCTCTGTTATAACAATGATAGACCCTGCATTGTTAATTGCACTTTCCACACACGCAGTCTCTCTCCTTATGTTTAATAACTCAGTATTATTTAATGGAGAGGGTCGTTGCCCCAATTCGAATTGATGCGTGGGTATGCATGGTTGTCACAACTTGTTAGGTCGATTGATTTTACGACAGTGTTGAATTGGTTGGCTGATACACAGTCACTGGTATTTTTTCACTACGGATTTTTTGTATGTTTAGCTGACGTTGGTTACAAATGCTTGATGTTTCACACGCATGTCACGTTGTGTGTATGGTGTTTTTTCACAATGAAATAATGGTCATGGTAACTACGTTTTTCTTTTGGGGCCAAATGATTATTGAACCAGATGACTATAGAAACTATATCCACTATATCCTTATGATTGTTCGATTGTATAATAATGAGTTTTCACATTATAGTTGATTACAGTTTGACTAAATCGAAGTAATAGTGTGTTAGATTGATGACTCAACATGATGGATTGAGTTATTACTGTGACTGTGTTTTTGGTTTTGTAAAATGGAGATGTTTCATCGTGGTGTTTTGGTGGTTGCACACTGTGTATAGTATGGATAGCTTGGGTTTCACACTCAGGGATACCCACGAAGTTTTAAGCATGTTTATTTGTTGCAATCAATCATTTGTTAAGAAAGGCATGTTGTTGGGACCTTGTTGTGTTGGATGGATGGCCCCAATTTTTAAGTCACATTGAATTGGTTTTTTACAATGGTAGAATTACACTGCATGGGTGAATTACCCTGTGCATAGCTTGTGTCGAAATGGTGGTTGTTGGTTGTATGTTTAAATATCAATTCAGATTTTGCAATTTAATCTGGATTATTGGGTTTACTGCCTATATATATGTTTAACGAATATCATTTCATTTAAATGTTAGGCCCGAATTGCAGTGATAGTGACTTCATTGTTAATTTGGAAACATGACTTTTGAGTGTAGTTGTGGATTGAAGAAATGCATGGGTAGTGGTTGATTTTCATGGTTAATAGAGTGGAATGGTTACTGTTATAAGATGCAAAGTATATAAATGAAAGGAACATAATCCATTTACAAAATGCATACTGTCTTGTGATGACACTATATTGGATATTTGATTATGAACAATGAACTAGTTAAATACACAATAATTATTATTTGGTCAAAATTATTGTTGGTCGGTGCATCTATTTTCGCAGAATGTTTTATGGATCACTTAATTAATTTCATGAACAATAATTATTCTTCTTCCCTTCCATTATTTCATTTTCTACTAATTACAAACCTTGTCACCTTCCCATATTCATTTTTTCACTCCTTGTTCTGAGATTGATTACAGTCAAGAGAATTTCGGTGTTAAAGCAGTTGAAAGTGGTAGTGTCTTGTGTGGATTACAGTGATGTTTTATTGGTTTGCTTACAGTTGATTGTTGTTGTCATTGAGCAGTAACCATGTTCTTTTCCCCCTCATGGTATCATGTTTTCACTCAATACTATAAGTTTTAAACCTGTGAAGTAAAGAAATGCATATAGATTCTTAAGAAAAACAAAATTTAATCAATGGCTCATTCACATAGTACACAGAGATTTATACCAGAAACCCTCAATCGAGAAAACCTTTTTTATATTCATTATATATAATTTCACCATTCACCATACAATATATACAATGTTTTTAGGTATTTCGTAGATACCAAAACCCTAATCCCTTAATCCAAGATTAATTTAGTAAACCTCTAAAAATAGCAAAAACTGCCCAAAAAACAATTTCAGGGTGCTTCCTCGAACACTGTGCTTAACCAGGGGGGGGGCATACCTGCCCCCCCTGGGACCCCCCTAGGAAAGCACCCAGTGCACATGACATAAGGAGAACTACTACTGGGGATCGTCATACGAAGTTGTCGAATCTAACATGCCCACACACACACATGCAAAGAATATAACACATACCCAACATTCTCCCACTTGTTGTTTTCTTTGCATCCAGGGATCCACAAGATTATATATAGTCAACAGTCCATGGAAGTAATGCTCATTGTTACTCTACACCAAGAGAATTTTTCTGTACTCATAGACTTTGTCAACGAATCTACAACATTCTTCAAAGTGTCAACCTTTTCCAGTAGCACTTTCTTTTCTTGAACCATGTCTCTCACAAAGTGATACTGATCATCAATATGCTTTGTCTTCAAATGATAAGCTGGGTTCTTTTCCAGGAAGATTTCACTCTGACTATCATAATCTAATCTCACTTCTTGTTGTACAAACCCAATACCTGAACACAATCTCTGTAACCATACTGATTCCTTGCTTGCATGAGTGGCTGTCATGTATTCAACTTCTGTAGTTGAGAGTGCCATTACAGCTTGTCTTTTGCTCATCCAACTAATTTCTCCTCCAAATAGGTTAAACACATACCCACTTGTAGATCTTCTGCGATCTATATCTCCATCCCAGTCTGCATCAACAAAGCCATGTATGTCCACCACTTTGTCCAATCCTGGTCTTCCTTAGTAGAACAATCCATAATTGGTATTTCCACACAAATACTTGAAGACCCTCTTTACTGTTGTCTAATGCTCTTTCCTTGGTTTTGACATATACCTACTCAAAACTCCCACTGCATGTGCAATGTCGGGTCTAGTACAAACCATTTCATACATTAAACTACCAACTGCACTGGCATATGGAACATGGGACATGTACTCTTCTTCTTCCTGTGTCTTGGGACACTATTCTGCAGATAACTTTACACCTATAGGAATAGGAACCTTGACCAATTTACTTCCATGCATATTAAACCTCTGCAATATTGTCTCAACATGTTTTCTCTGATTCAACCAGAGTTTCCTGTTTGCACAATCTCTTTTAATCTTCATTCCCATAATGAAGTTAGTAGCACCGAGATCCTTCATGTAAAATTTGTAGGATAGCTGTGATTTCACCTCCTTGATAACATCCATGTTATTTCCTACCAACAACATGTCATCAACATACAACACTACATAAATGAAGTGATTACCAACCTTCTTGGAATATACATAGTGATCAACCCTGCTTCTTACAAATCCCAATCCAAGGATGTATGTTTCAAACTTTTGGTACCACATCCTAGGTGATTGCTTCAAACCATATGATGACTTCTTTAGCTTACATACCAGCTCTTTCTTTCCCTTCACTACAAATCCTTCTGGCTGCTTCATGTAGATTTCTTCTTCCAGATCCCCATGTAGGAATGTTGTCTTCACATCCATCTATTCCACTTCAATATCAAACGTATCAGCAATAGATAAAAGAAATCTAATAGAAGTTAACTTAACAACAGGAGAAAAAATCTCACCAAAGTCAATTCCCTCTACTTGGGAATAACCTTTTGCTACTAACAGAGCTTTGTATTTCTCCACTTTACCTTGTGCATTAAAATTCTTCTTGAACAACCATTTGCTACCAACCAATTTTCTTCCAGTTGGAAACTCAACTATATCCCATGCCTCATTCTTATCCAAGGCATCCATTTCTTCAACCATGGCCTTCTTCTAGAGTTTACTATCCTCTGAATTCACTACTTCCC
>SNQJ01S0016332.1:123251-138072 GCA_010110895.2 Picea sitchensis | reverse complement strand
AGCTCAAAGCTTTTACCATTGAACTTCTCTATCTTGATTCTAGAAGAACTCGCCATTCCTCTTTCTGCACTCAAATCACCACTGCAAAATCTCCCACTAAACCCAGGTTTATCACAGACCCAAGATAAACTTGATCTATCAAGACCGAGACAAACCCTCAACAACAAAGGTGTCCCTCTAAAGCCAAAAATGAGCTCTGATACCACATGTAAGTTTTAAACCTGTGAAGTAAAGCAATGCATATAGATTCTTAAGAAAAACATAATTTCATCAATGGCTCATTCACATAGTACACAAAGATTTATACGGGAAACCCTCAATCGGGAAAACCTTTCTTATATTCATTATATCAAATTTCACCATTCACCATACAATATATACAATGTTTTTAGGTATTTCGCAAATACCAAAACCCTAATCCCTTAATACGGGATTAATTTAGTAAATCGCTAAAAATAGCAAAAATCGCCAAAAAAAATAAATTGGGGCGTCGCCTCGAGTGTTGCGCGTAACCAAGGGGGGCATACCTGCCCCCCCCTAGGACCCCCCTAGGAAATCACCCGGTGCACACAACACACATAACACTACTACTAGGGATCGTTAGGCACTGTTGTCGAATTTGACGTGCCCACACACACACATGCAAAGAATATAACACATACCCACCAAATACAAACCCCTCGCATATCCCAGAACCCTTTTCACCCCATGTGCATTGATAAACGGTAAAAAAAAATTGTATAGATTGGATTGCATGAGTCTGACACATCACTGAGCTAAATCTATTTCATATTTTTAAGAGTTGTCATGTATGGTTATTTAAAAGACTATTTGCTAATCAATCATGCATGCAGGAATGAGTTTTTTCAGTCGAGGGAGCCATGGCCGAGGAAACATAGGTAGAGGTAATTGGAACCAAGGCCAAGAAGGCCCAGGTTCTCCATACATTTTGATGTTGATTCACAAGAGCTTGGCCAATTATTTCATGCTGGATTTTTCAATTGGATTGGGCAGGGAGTAACCCAACCTAGGCCTGAAAGGCCTCCTTTCCAAGCCCCGCAAGCCCCCGATATCCCCGTACCTCCTCATGTATCATTGCAACCCGAGGTTCCTGAAATGATGGATGGCAGGAGATTGTCCACTTGACAGTCTCCCAACATCGCGGCTGGCCCAACTTGTCCCTGCCTGCTCCTCCGCCTATTAACCCCATTGTCCAAGTTTCCCCTGACCACTCGCCAGTGCAATCCTCCCATGCTAGCAAGAGATTGAAAACTGAGGCCCACCATGCCCTTGATAAGGGAAAATCCATTGCCGCCCATTCCTCACCCTCCAATGGTTCTGACAAATCCATGTCTTCCTAGATGCATTTGAGGGACGATTGTTCCCACGTGATCAACGAGATTAGGCCTAAAGGCTCTACACAACCAAAGGCAAATTCAGGAAAATCAAGAGGTGACAGTAGTAATCAAGTAAGGGTTGCATCACAGACTAGGAAATATGGCTTTTAATTTTTATTCTTATCCATTATTGATGACTGTTGACTTCAGGAAATTTTGGACAACATGTTTTATTTTGGATATATGAGTAATATTTTTGGAAATAATTTTAAATTTCATGAGCTAAATTTGCCAAAAGTGACTATGTTGATGGGAGACAGAAGGAGGTGTGTTTTACTTAACTAATGGTTATGTTATGATTGTTATGAACTAAAGGGAGTCACAAGGGGTCCCACCTACTAGTTATTATTTATTTATAACCCTTATTATAATTATTACTTTTCCCCCTAACTAAATTTAGTTGAGTCTTTTAATTAACTTAACTAATGAGTTGGTTCAATTAATTCAAACAATTCTAATTTGTTTAAAAGGAAAATGAAAGGGAGGAACAAGAGGAGGATAGAAGTTGAAGCATACTAAGGTTTTCTCTTTGAGTTTATGTTGAGATAGTTCAATTTTCATTCATTCATTTATTCATCACAAGCCTAATTCTCTTTTATGATAGCAGGGTCTTATTGTAGACAACAATATTTAGGGCTGAATCATATCATTTAGACACTTGTTTATCAGAGGTGTTGATCTATCTTTGATAGTCTGCGTAGACTTGTCTATTTGTGAATAAGTTTTCATGACTGAAAAAGGCTATTGTGTAGAGTCAAGTGGGTAGTAATTTGCGGCAAGATGATCCATCTTTTAGAGTTCAGTTTTGGTTTTCTGTCAGTGGTCCTTTTGTATGTTCCATCGGGGATGTCTAAGTTTGACTTTGGTCCAAACTTTGTGCATGAGATTTTGTAAATAAAATGACTCTATGGTGAATTTGAATGAAATAAAGGATTGCTTTATGTCTCATCTGTCTTGGTTATTATCTTGGTGACTTTATTCTATCTTTACATTTATTTCAAGAACTGATATGTTCAGAAAATTATATAAAAAGTAAATTTCCAGCAAGCTTTTTGTTGATAAAAGACTAGCCTAGGCACTTGTAATTAATACTTGTGAGTTGGGATGTTAATTTTGTTGGCTATAAACATAGGGTGATATTCATGTCTATTTTTCTTTAGCCAAGAAGGATATGAAAATGCTTGAGTAAGACCATTTCATATATTTTCCTCAAAATTTATTTGGCGACCATACTAGGGAGATCTTCAATATCTCTCTGGTTAATTTTTATACTTGATTCTCATCGATACATCTTTCCTTTTCTGAAGTTGATTCTTTGACTGTTTTTCTATTAATGACTGTTCCTATTGCGAGGCAACACAATCTTGAGCACGGTCTCCAAGAACAAACTGACATTGCTTTGAACCTGTTTAACACCATTCTAGACACTGCCAATACCTGTGTTGAGCTTAATTATTCTTGGGCAGAAATTGAATGTGATTTTAGTGTTCAAGAACAATTGGAGGCTAGACATAGACAACCTAGAAATCAGAAGTATCCCTCTGTTTCTTATAGTTTTATTCTTTCTTTCATGTCCTTAGACTCTTGTGCTTCTAGAAGAAGAAGAGGCTTGTCACCCGAAATCAATCCTATTGCTAAAATAGGAAGAAGAAATGTTGTGTTATCTGCCCAACAAATTTCTCTAAGGAGAACTTTATCTGATTCATCCATCTCGTCTTTCTTTCCCTCATATATCATCCACAAGATGGCATCTAGTGGTGGCTCTGGTGGCACTGGAAGTGCTCCATATTCCCAATCTTCATCATCACCAGTGATTGGTAGCTTGTATAGCCACCATATCCCTGTCCAATCTACCACAAACCCCACCAAAGTCATTAAAAAGTATGGGCTTTTTCAGTTCGAAAAAGATGCCACAACCACACCGTGGCATGTGTCCTCTCCTCTTAATCTAGCACCTGCTACTCGTCCACTTCTAAAGTTTAAAGAGCATTTGCCTAAGTTTTCAGAAAATAAAACTGTTAGTACCAATGACACCTGGTGGAATTTTCTAATGCTTGTCATAATATAGGGGCCAACGAAAATGATACTTACATGCACCTATTCGTCAATTCCTTGGAAGGAAAGGTTGCAGCTGACTTTTTTGACCTTCCTCCTAAGATTCTGTCTACTTGGGAGGAGTTGATTTATTGTTTCCTATCCAATTATGGGCTATCTAAAAGCCCTGCCGAGAAGTTAAGGGAATATAATAATGTCACTTATAAATATGGTGAGACCATCAAGTCTTTCAACTTGCGTTTCACCAAGTTGTACAATCAAATCCCTGAACTTATCCACCCCCATAACTAAGTCGCTTTCATGCATTACTACAATGCATTTCCTTCCCTACCGTCACAGGCTTGAGGAAAAATCCATCGATAATATCGGTTCTTCTCTACATACCTGTTTAGAGTATGAAGAACAACTTGAAAGAACTGGTCTTCCCCAGGGAGAATTAGTTAGACAGACATACATGTCCACCCTCTTGCAGCTAGTACAAGATATGAACAATCGTATGATATCATTTGAGCGAAAGGGTACTGTCTCCCCTCTCACCCCTGGAGCTTCATCCTCTTCTGCACCCCCCTTTATAAATCTAGTTGAAAACAATTTTCAGCCTAAGGCTATCCTGCCTCGGAGTTGGTGTAACTTTTGCGAGGAACACCACAAAGAAACCACATGTGAGGTAAAGAAGAGTTACATAGATAAGATATTTGGTAAAAGACCAGAAGCTACTATCGATGTCCTAGATTTTGTAGAGCCAGAAGATGTCATGGTGATCAACACTAGGAACAAGGCCTATACTCCCAAGGGAAAATTTGATCCTCCCCACAGTTCTTCTAGCCCGATCTCATCCTCAACCGCTGCTACTCCCCAGGTTCCTAAAATTCCTGAGAGTCAAGGAGTCACTCCTCATACCCCCTCTTCCAAATAAAATATCTTGAATCAGTTGGTCAACATCAAAGCAGATGAAACCCTTCTATACATGGTTGTCGTCTATGAACAACAGATGCATATGAAACAATTCATGGAAGGAAAAGATTTCGTTGTAGCTAATCTTTCCAAAGAGGTAAGCGAAGAGGATTCTTCTGTAAATAAAGTAGGTGTACATAACTTTAGATACCCTTTAAAAAATCCCCCTTTTTATATTTCTATAAATATCATGGATAAAATCGCCCATTGTTGCCTCATTGATGGTGGTTCAGGTCCAAGTGTGATGTCGAAGATTATTATGGAAGAAATAGGCTTGTCTTGTACAAATGAAAATGCCAAAATCATGCTCTCCTATAATAGTCTACAAGAAACAACCATAGGTGAGATTAAGGATGTAACCTTGGTTTTATGCGCTCATCCTGAGATAAGGACAACCCTTAGCATTCAGGTGATTGATATGCATGTAAGAAATTACTCAATTATCTTGGGGAGAGATTGGAAAGCCTTAACAGGTGGATACCTCTCACTCGACGTGACACATTTATCCGTTCCTCAGAACGGTAAGAATATTATAGTCCTTAGAGAGGGAAGAATTTCACCCTACATATAGAGTGTTCCGCAATCTAGCGTAAACTATATCAAAGAAGACCTAGGATTGTATTCCATCTTTTCTGAAGAGGATAATATTCCTTTGGAAAGAATTGATTTAGATGATGATTTATGGCATATGGTTTTTAAGTTTTGATGTTATCCATTGTTGATGATTATTGACTTCAGGAAATTTTGGACAACATGTTTTATTTTGGATATATGCGTAATAATTTTGGAAATAATTTAAAATTTCATGAGTAAATTTTCCAAAAGTGAATATGTTGATGGGAGACACAAGGAGGTGTGTTTTACTTAACTATTGGTTATGTTATGATTGTTATGAACTAAAGGGAGTCACAAGGGGTCCCACCTACTAGTTATTATTTATTTATAACCTTTATTATAATTATTACTCTTCCCCCTAATTAAAGTTAGTTGAGTTGTTTAATTAACTTAACTAATGAGTTGGTTCAACTAATTCAACCAATTCTAATTTGTTTAAAAGGAAACGTAAAGGTAGGAACAAGAGGAGGATAGAAGCTGAAGCATACTAAGGTTTGCTCTTTGAGTTTATGTTGAGATAGTTCAGTTTTCATTCATTCATTTATTCATCACAAGTCTAATTCTATTTTATGATCGAATGGTCTTATTGTAGACAACAATATTCAAGGTTGAATCATATCATTCAGACACTTGTTTTTCAAAGGTGTTGATCTATCTTTGATAGTCTGTGCAGACTTGTATGTTTGTGAATTAGTTTTCATGACTGACAAAGGCTATTGTGCAGAGTCGAGTGGGAAGAAATCTGTGGCAAGATGATCCAGCTTTTAGAGTTCAGTTTTGGTTTTTTGTCAGAGGTCCTTTTGTATGTTCCATCGAGGATGTCTAAGTTTGACTTTGGTCCAAAATTTATGCATGAGATTTTGTAAAGAAAATGACTCTTTGGTCAATTTGAATGAAATAAAGGATTGCTTTATGTCTCATCTGTCTTGATTATCATCTTGGTGACTTTATTCTATCTTTACATTTATTTCAGAAACTGATATGTTCATAAAATTACATAAAAAGTAAATTTCCAACAAACTTTTTGTTGATAAAAGACTAGCCTAGGCACTTGTAATTAATACTTGTGAGTTAGGATGCTAATTTTGTTGGCTATAAACATAGGGTGATATTATCATCTATTTTTCTTTAGCCAAGCAGAATATGAAAATGCTTGAGTAAGATCATTTCATATCTTTAACTCAACACCCGTGACATAAATTTTTAGCCCCATGGGTACCATAATTAAGGCCCAATTAGGTGACAAATGTACCCACGAGACAAAACTTTGTTGACATGACAGTGCCACGTAGGTGCCATAGTGGCAAGAAATGGGGAAATGGTGGGCACATTGGTGATAACTACTACATTGGGCCCATTTTACAACAATTTACTGAGGCAGGTTCATCGTGACAACGTCATAAGCACGACGAAGGATACAGTCCATTTTTCATCTCGCGTTCAGTTTGTCATAAGTACGATGAAATCCGTTGTGTCACAAGACCGATGACTAGGTTCTTCATACCATCAACCATTGTGCACCCGAAAACTAATTTGTTTTTGTCACTAATGCGTCGTAAGCATGAATAATCTACAACAAATGGTCATCACAATCGACCAATGTCCACAACCATTATCATCATAGGTTCGTCATACGATCGATCAATATCCATCGGTAGTCCGTCATACCATTGACCCCATTTCGTCACAAATATGGCAAGTTTTCGTCATCAACGTGTCATAAATATGTCGTAAGAGCAACCAATGTTCATCCTAAAATTATCTATTGTGCATCGAACCATCGACAAAGGACTAATGGACCAACTCTATTTCGAACAGTGGTTGGTTGGACAATTAACGTTCTGTTAGTCGAACAAATGATGAAATCTATCATTGATGGCCTGACCAATGTTTATTAATTAAAAAGAAAAGCAATTTCTATCATGCCATTTTGATCCAAGAGTTTCGGCCAGAGGGATCTACACCCTTGATCCAAGAGTTTCGCCAGGATCTACACCCTAAAATTTTATATACATACAAACATAATATATATATATATATAGTACATATATATATATATATATATATATATATATATATATATATAGTTGTGGATGTAGGCTCTTCTTCCAAATTCCATTAGAATAATGAAAGATTGTCGCAACATCTCGTATTGTGTAATGCCCCCATTTTTGGATTCCCCTGCTTCACAGTCAGAGGTGACTTTGTAAGTTTATGTCAACCTGGCCAGAGGAGTAAAATGATATTAATAGTGAGCTCAAGAAATTTGTAGGGGTTATATGGGGTCCGGGATATCCCATTCACCATCTTTCATCATCAGGATCGTTTCCGCACAGTTCGCTCTTAGTTTCATGGTGTTACAATGATTTCCGTAATTTTGGTAATTATTGGGCATAATTTAATTAAATGAACTAAATATGTTATTGGGACCATATTCTCTGAAGGGATACATGAGTGTAATATCTCGTTGGAATCGGGACAGAAAAGCATAAATGTATGAATGATGAGAAAGGGATTTTCAACGTCCAAGAATGCCTTAAAAGCCAATTAATCACTTTCTGACAATAAAAGGGGGTTTAAAAGGGTTATAAAGTGAATTTAATCTTCATGTGGATTTGGTCAAAGAGAGGAAACATCTAGAAGGGGTTCAGAGAAGTATAAAGGAAGGGTAGCACTTCACCTTTCCTCATTATGATTTGATCTCTCATTTTGGTGTGCTCTTGGAGCCATTGTTTTTTTAGGGTATAGAAAAACCCTTCCACCATTACAGTTTAGTTTCGGTGGTGCAATATCCACCCTAGCTAGACAAGGAGGATCCATCCATGATCTTCAATGAGCTGCATCTATGGTTTGATATCAGTTTGGAGGTGCAGAACTGTAGTGTTTTCTTGTGGTGACCGTGAAATCATCCAGGTTTTGGCTTGTTATTGTGTGATTTTCATTGATGTAGTGCAATTTCCATATCATCCATTGGATGATTGTATTTAGATTTTCATTCATAATTAAACAATCCATGATTTTCTTCTATTCCATGTGTATCTAGATTTGTCTGTAATATGTTTGATGAAATATCTCTAGTGGAATGAATGTTAAGTGTTTGTGGAAAAATAATGTAATAACATAGAAATACATGATATCCCTATCTAGCTCTGTTGGGGATATTATAGTGGTATAAGAGATGAAGATCTTGCTAGCCTGAGGGGATTGATTTCTTTGTGGTAGAGACCATATCTAGTGGGGACCATAAAAGGGTGGAGATCATTCATCACATGGGGAAAATTTGCAGAGTAGGGGATGCATCCCCTCATTGAACTGAGTTTCTTGCATGCTAGGTCGAAACCCTTGCGAGTTGGGATGATTTTTCCTTTTTTATGGTCAAGATCTCATCTTTCGGTGACCAAGGTGATTGTTTGTGGTTAATTTCTTTGTTGTTGAGGTCATTTGGTTCATGTTGGGAGACTTTCCCTTAGACTAGCTGATTTCTGTGTGAGTAGAGGCGCTATTCTCCAAGAGGGTTGAGTTATGAAAATGGTGTTTGCATTTCTTTAATAAAAATAGGTGAATCTATTTGTTGAGGCGCACTATAGGGGCTGGATCAATTCTCTAAATAGAGGGGTCGATTGGGGGTTGTTTGGGGTCTATTCATTGTAGCTGAGGCAGGTTTCCCAAGTGTTGAGTTGTGCCATCTCTTGAGTTCATCTATTAGAAATCAAGTTTTTCTCCAAGGACCGAGATTTCACTATGCTGAACAGTGTTACCTTGTTGTGGTGGTGAATTTTTAGTTGTTGGATTGAGATCTCCTTTGTTGGGCGAGAAATGTTTTTGGGGAGGTCGTTTTACTGAGGCTGCTGCTTATTTTGCTCACTGGGTATGATTTATTCTTGCTGGGAAGGAAGAATATTATTGGTTTCTACATATAAGACTGTATTTTTATTCCTTAGTGCTTGCATAGAATCTTTTGGGTCGATTTCCTTACTCTCAGTTAGGTTTATATCCAAGAAGATAGTTTCACTCTAGTGACATCTCAAAAAATTTCTATCTCAACACTTCACGAAGCAAATAGACGGAGATACATACCATCCATATCTACACTTAATAATTATGCTATGAAAAATTCAAAAAAAAATTGAGTGGGGACACTATCTCTAGTAGCTGGGAAAGTTGGTTTCATTGGATTATTGAGAGTGGGGGGTGAATCAGTAATGAGAAACTATACCAATTATTAATCCTTTAAAACACAAAGTATATTCTTTTACTTATTCAACCATGTTCATCTGTTCATCATCAATATCTTATTGTATCATAAGCATTAACATTCATTAGTGCATAACAAACAATAACAAACACATCCACACAATGCAAAATACAACAATATTTACGTGGAAACCCAATGCGGGAGAAAACAACAGAATGATTTTCTTATATGTCAAGAATTACATTCAAGGAAGCACCAACTTCTAATTCTCCAGCTACAACTAGAAGGAGTCTACAACCCCCTATGTTCTTCGGCTACAACTAGAAGGTGGATACAACCACCTAGTTTCTCAGGCTACAACATGAGGGAAGCTCCAACTCCCCAATTATCTGGATACAACCAGAAGGAGGCTACAACCCCCTATGTTCTCTGACTACAACCGGAAGGTGGATACAACCACCTTGTTTCTCAGGCTACAACATGAGGGAAGCTCCAACTCCCCAATTCTCCGGATACAACCAAAAGGAGGCTACAACCCCCTATGTTCTCCGGCTACAACCGAAAGGTGGCTACAACCACCTATCCTTGCCTCGTCCAACCGCCCTTAAATATACATAGAATGATGGAACCATTGTCACACTATCACTGTGAGATATACTACTATAAACCTGTACCAATCAACCTGCACCAAACAACTTGTAACAATTTGTACCAATAACCTGTGCCATCATGTACCATACATCAACTTGTACCTCAACTTGTACTATAAACAAGTGCATCAACCATGCACCAAACCTGTGCAAATAACCTGTCCAAACAACCAATCTCATCAATCTTATCAACCAAATCAGATCTACTCACTAAGATCAATCACCAAGATAACACTCAACCATATGCTCAATATCACCAAGATGTGCATCAACCAAGCATAACACAACGATTCATAATCATCACCAAGATCAATATGTGCTTCTAATAATATACCAAGACAAGTGTGCTACATCATCCATAAACCATGTGTCAATAATACTACTAACAAGTGCCTCCAACAATGTACCAACTATGCACCAATCATGCATCAACTACAAATCAACTATTTGTCTCAACCATGTACCCAACATGTACCTCAACCAAAATCCCTCATCAATTTCATCATCCAAATTTGATTTGTAACTTTGTAACAGACCTGGTGTATATGATCACATACCTGCAAACCTTCCTTAACTTTAACAACAAGAGACTAGCATTTTCATCAAACTTTACTTTAGTCTCACATGACTAATTTTGGATTAGTCAACAAACCTAAATTGCAATAATCATAACTATGTACCTGTAATGAATAAAGATATGAAAATGGTACACAATGTTCTTCAATGTCTTTTATGCAATTCCTTCAGGTTTCACTACTTTGAACCTCTTAGAAAAGGAGTTATATCAAAAATGGCATACCTTGTTGAATTCTAGCTTATTCTAGAGATCGAACTTGTAGAGAATGCCCCACACATAATATTTTATGTATAGATATAAAAATGGTACACAACATACTACAGACTGTACTCTAACCAATACATTTGGTCTTACTTAATTTGGATCTGTTATGAAGAAGTTATGACTTTTTTACCCAAAACGTTTGTTTTAGACTAGTTTTAGAACTAGTCACAAACCTTATTTTCCACGGAGTGTAACTCCCAAAATACAATAACCACAAGTTGAAATTTGTATCACAGTTACTTGGATATGTTTTCTAAACGGTCTCCATATTTCATGGTCTGAATCATTCTAGAAAAAGAGTTATTGTGAAAATTGTGAGATGACCTGCAAATAACATACCTTAGAAAACATCATCAAAATAATTTATCCTCCCTTGAATTTCGACCTTCTTTACTTCACCTTCCCTCTAAAATTCTCCTTATATATCTTTTGGTTACCTCGGTCACTTGTAGATATTCAATATGCTCAATGGATACCAATGGGAGACCCATGCTTTCTTATTTATACTCTCCAAGTAGCTTTCTCTAGAAGTATCCACTTAACCACTTTGTCCACTTAGCCAACTTTGTCCACTTAACCAACTTTGTCCACTTAATCACTTTGACTACTTTATTATTTAATAAATTTATCTTTACTCAAAACTTCTTGTTCCAACTAACTTTTATATAATTATTCAATTCATAGCTTCTTTTCCCTTAACTAACTTCTTGTTGCACCCACTTTATTATTTAATTTATTTATTGGTCAACCACTTTGACTATTCAATCTTCTCATCACAACTACTTTACCATAATTACCAACTCACAAATTCTTGTTGCAACTAATTTATTTTTAATTATTTTCTCAATGCAACACTTATACCCATGATTAAGTCCTAGTTTCACCCACTTTGAGTAGTCAACTTATTCTAGGAGTTTCTAGAGTAATTTGATTTCTTTGACCTTCTAGGGGCTTCTAGATAACTCATGAGGGTTCTCCAACTTCACAAGGCCATACCTCTCTAATCGTGAGGAGTTATGTGACGTTCCACATATCACTAGAAATGGCGTGACATGTACTATCCATATAGAATAGTATTACCTATAAATTCATTGATCTTCATGCACTTATACCTCAAAGAGACTCAGGTCCCTTACCCATGCCTTTGTGCTACCATAATTTGCTACCAGGATTCTCCAAGGGTTGAAATCAATCACTAAGGGTTGACATCAATCTACAATATCACTCTCCAATGGTTGACATCAATGACAACCAACAATCCATACCAATTTTCACTAAACCTAAGCCACCCGTTTGACAATCTCCCCCTTTGGCATTGATGGCAACACCAACATTGATGGAAACACTTAGTCATGATAACATTCATGCTTATACTCCTAATCAATTTTTGTATCTCTACCCCTTTGACATCAATGACAAAGGGTATCTCCCTTTGGGGCTACTCCCCTTGACTGAACTCTCTTTGGGGTTGCTCCTCCTGTCTACATGCCTTTGATTTTTCTTTGTGTTTATAAGCCTTTGATTACTCTCTCTCCCTTCATATGCATAATATATCCCCCTTTGAAAAAGGGTATCACTCTGATGCAACATTGAACTCATATCACTCATTCTTCCCTTGTGACGATCTCTCCCCCTGGAAACATGCCTCTGTTCTCTCTCTCCAAGCATCTAACTCTCTATACTGCATCCAATGAATCTCTTCCCCTAGAATCATACCTCTATTCTTACCTCTCTGTCTGAAAACTTATCTGAATGATATTTATACCTATCTTTTTGGTTTTGTTTCTCTCTCTTGACTTCTCTACAAGATGTTGTGTAAAAAAAAATATAATTCTTTCTGTACCTGTTGCCTTTTGGAGTTATTGTCCATTGGTGCTTCCTTGTGTAATCAATTGACATATATGAAAAACATTCAAGAATAAGCATTAAAATATTCCCTTGTAATTATAATCCATTATGATAATGTTCCTTTGTCTCTGAACCACTCTCTGAACCAATTTATGAATCCATGCTCTCATCCACTGTCATATATATTTCCAAACTTGATAAGTGTTCTTATGAATCCATCTATGTCCATACTGTCCAAGACTCTGCTACACAACTATCCATAATTTTGACTCATATGTCACTGTACTATCATGAAGTATTCACTACTACAACTGATTAATCTATCATATTGTACTTCTTCTAACTGATTGCTATGAATTTTTTTACTCAAATTCTGCAAGTTGCTCGAAAGATGGTTCTTTGGTCTGTCTTGGCTACCACATAGACTCCCCCTGTCTATTACTCATATTTCCTAGGACTCTCTAAGCCAGATGGGTCATAACAATTCCTTCTCCGATGCAAATTCATCATCATCTTCATCGGTAGATTCATCACCTCTCTGAACTCTGACTTCTTTCTTTCTGTCTGTGGATTCATCTTTCACTACAATACCTGAAAGTACAATCTCTTGAACCTGTTCCTTATTTACCTGACCTTCTTTTCTTTCATTTATTTTCCAAACCTTTCTGTATCTAACATCTTTCTTTTTCTCTGTAGATTTTTCTTCATCTCATTTTATTTCCAATCTTGCGATCTCTGGGACCTGGTCTTTGTTCACTTGTTCTTCTTGTTTTCTTATCCATACTTTCTTATATTTGAAATCAATGTTATCTTTCATGGAAGTATCAATCATGCTTCTACAATCACAAGATATGTGTCCATAGTTATGACATTTTTAACATTCAATGTTACGTGGGGCCACATAGGCATTTCTTGCTTGAACATTTCTTTTATAATCCCTGCAATCTACAACCTTATGTCCAAAGTTAGTACAATAAAAACAATGACCATAAAATAAATCTGCATACCTGGGAGTGAATGATATTCTTTGTGGCGTAGTCCTTCCGAATTTATGCCTTGATTGATCATGATCATGATTGAATCTTCTTTGTGGCTTGAACATGGATGGTATTCTTGAAGATGTACCCTTATTAGTTTTCTTAGACTCTGGTTGACCATGATTCCTTCCTTTGAGTACTTATGCATAACTCTTTCTCTTTTCTTCATTCTTATTTTCTAGCAACCTAAAGTGCTTCTCTTCATTCTCTACAATTGATACAGATGTTTCTGTCTCTTCAACATTCTTGTTGAGATTGACGATTTTACTTCTCAATGTGACAACTTCTCATTCAAGCTTCTCAACCTCTTCTTCTTTCTTTAATATCTGAGACTTCATGACTTCTTTTGTTCTCTTAGCTTCTTCAAGCTGATTTTTTAATGTGATTATTTCTTCTTCAAGTACTTTCTCTTCTTTACCAAACTCTGACTCAAGTTGGTTTATATCATTAGTTCTTTCCTTAACATGATCTGCTAATATCTTCTCTCTCATTTTTTCTTCTTCCTTCTGTGCTACTATGTTGGCTTCCAAATAATGTTTTTGATCTTTAAGATGTTCTTCATTCTTTCTAGCTTCCTCTAGCTGAGTTCTTAAGTTCTTGATGACCTGTTGGGCTTCTTAAAAATTGTGAACACTTTCCTTTTGTTTCATCAATTCTTTCTTTACTAACTTCTTTTCTTCTCTTTCTTTTCTTAGTTCATATAAAGCACTGATCAATTATTTTTCATAATTGTCTTCTTTTTCAATTAGTTTTTATGTCTCATTTCCTTCATGGCATTCCAATTCAAGATGTTCGTGTTTTTCACAATTAAATCAAAACAACATACTTCTGTTGATTATGTACTCTTCATCTTTTGAATCTGTTTGACATGGTGAAAATATTTCTTCTTGATCTATACCTTCATCTTCTTTGGAATTTTCTAAATTTGTGATGGGTGAAGAATATATATCATGTAACTTATCCCAAAGTTCTTTGGATGATTAACATTTACCAACCTTTTCTCTTATCGGATTAGGTAATTCTTCCCAGATGAAATCCATTGCTATTTTTTTATTCTTCTTCAATTCCTTCTTGGCTGTAGTCTTTTCCCTTTTTGAACTATCATATCCTGTAACAACTGATGGCCAAATATAATACCCCTGTGCATATAAAAATACTTTCGTCCTTTTGATCCATATCTCATACTTTAAACCATTCTGACCATTAAATAGTGGTACTCCATTCTTAGA
>SNQJ01S0016332.1:107791-122512 GCA_010110895.2 Picea sitchensis | reverse complement strand
AGACCTGGTGTATATGATCACATACCTGCAAACCTTCCTTAACTTTAACAACAAGAGACTAGCATTTTCATCAAACTTTACTTTAGTCTCACATGACTAATTTTGGATTAGTCAACAACTCTAACTTGAAATAATCATAACTATGTACCTATAATGAATAAATATATGAAAATGGTACACAATGTTCTTCAATGTCTTTTATGCAATTCCTCCAGGTTTCACTACTTGGAACCTATCAGAAAAGGAGTTATAGAAAAAATGACATACCTTGTTGAATTCTGGGTTATTCTAGAGATCGAACTTGTAGAGAATGCCCCGCACAGAATATTTGTTGTGTAGATCTAAAAATGCTACACAACATACTACAAACTGTACTCTAACCAATACATTTGTTTTTACTTAATTATGGATCTGTTATGAAGAAGTTATGACATTTTTACTTGAAACACATGTTTTAGACTAGTTTCAGGACTAGCCACAAACGCTATTTTCCACGGAGTATAACTCCCAAAATACAATGACCCACAAGCTGAAATTTGTATCACAGTTACTTGGATATGTTTTCTAAACGGTCTCCAGATTTCATGGTTTGACTCAGTCTAGAAAAAAAAGTTATTACAAAAATGGTGAGATGACCCGTAAATAACATACCTTAGAAAGCATCATCAAAATAATTTTTCATCCTTTGAATTTCGACCTTCTTTACTTCACATTCCCTCTGAAATTCTCCTCAGATATCCTTTGGTTATCTCAGTCACTTGTAGATATTCAATATTCTCAATGGATACCAATGTGAGACCCTTGCTCTCTTATTTATACTCTCCAAGTAGCTTCCTCTAGAAGCATCCACTTAACCACTTTGTCCACTTAGCCACTTTGTCCACTTAACCAGTTTTGTCCACTTAGCCACTTTGTCCACGTAACCATTTTGTCCACTTAACCAACCTTTGTCCACTTATCCACTTTGTCCACTTAACCACTTTGACTACTTTATTATTTAAATAATTTCTCTTTACTCAAAACTTCTTGTTGCAACTAACTTTTATATAATTATTCAATTCATAGCTTCTTTTCCCTTAACTAACTTCTTGTTGCAACCACTTTATTATTTAATTTATTTCTTGGTCAATCACTTTGACTATTCAATATTCTCATCAAAACTACTTTACCATAATTACCAACTCACAAATTCTTGTTGGAACTAATTTATTTTTAATTATTTTCTTAATGCAACAACTATACCCATGATTTACTCCTAGTTTCACCCACTTTGACTAGTCAACTTCTTCTAGGAGTTTCTAGAGTAATTTGACTTCTTTGACCTTCTAGGGGCTTCTAGATAACTCATGAGGGTTCTCCAAATTCACAAGGCCATAACTCTCTAACCGTGAGGAGCTATGTGCCTTTCCACATATCACCATAAATGGCATGACATGTACTATCCATATAGAATAGTCTTACTTGTAAATTCATTGATCTTCATGCCCTTATACCTCAAAGAGACTCGAGTATCTTACCCATGCCTTTGTGCTACCAAAATTCGCTACCCGACTTCTCCAAGGGCTGACATCAATCTACAATATCACTCTCTAATGGTTGACATCAATGACAACCAACAATCCATACCAATTGTCACTGAACCTAAGCCAATTGTCTGACAGGTTTGAGGTTGTGCAACAATATTCATGTAGATTGGGGGAGAATCCATCATCCTTGAAGAGACTATGGCATTTGGTTTTATTTTTGTAGTATTGTTACAACTACTGTAACATCCATAGAGTTCTTTTACTATTGTATTTTAGATTGCATTCATAAAAAAAATGTCAAGGTTGCCTCTTCCATTTTATGTGTATTGGTGTCATATGCAATATGTTTAATAAAAATCTATGTGGTTAAAACACATGCAAGATATTTGTTAAAAGTTGCCAGGCGGAAACTACCAAGCTACTACAACCATGTTGCAGTTGCTTAAGAAGGTAAATCCATAATGTTTGACTAAACTTTTGAGGAAGCTAGAAGCAAATAAATACATGCATGACTACTAGAAGTCTCTAACATTTGTAAGAAGACATTCTTGTAGCTTTATTCTTCAAAATCTATTACACCCTCATGTACGGAAGCTAACCCAAGGATTTGGACGAGGATTATTTTAAAAGCATATGGAAGGAAGTAAAGAAGGATGAACATGAAGGACATGTGGAGGAGCATGCATATAGCCACGAGGAGGATGTGTGCATAAAGGAAGACCAAACAATAGCCTATGATACATCATCAAAGTTATCCAATGAGGTCAATGACACTAGTGTGTTGGATGGGTATACCACTGATGAATCAACAAAATATGAGGATGCAACATCTTATGATGACTATGAGGAAATGTTCCAATCAGTCGATGTTGAGGATCCAACATCTTTCTCTATGTATAATGCTTATGATGAGGGTAGTTCAAGTGTGATAGCACCTACATAGGATGAGGATTCAACACCATATCTCACTTATGATGTCGATGATGANGAGGATTATTTTAAAAGCATATGGAAGGAAGTAAAGAAGGATGAACATGAAGGACATGTGGAGGAGCATGCATATAGCCACGAGGAGGATGTGTGCATAAAGGAAGACCAAACAATAGCCTATGATACATCATCAAAGTTATCCAATGAGGTCAATGACACTAGTGTGTTGGATGGGTATACCACTGATGAATCAACAAAATATGAGGATGCAACATCTTATGATGACTATGAGGAAATGTTCCAATCAGTCGATGTTGAGGATCCAACATCTTTCTCTATGTATAATGCTTATGATGAGGGTAGTTCAAGTGTGATAGCACCTACATAGGATGAGGATTCAACACCATATCTCACTTATGATGTCGATGATGATGAGGAAGTGATTGTATCTTGACATGATGATGAAATTAAACAAATACCCTTATCATTGTAAGATTTGGAGGACCAATTAATTGTCAAGGAAGAGAGGATTGTACAAGTATTGACGAGGGCATATGATGCTCATAATTTTATTGAAGACCTTATGTGGAAAACCAAGTTGGAGGAGAGGCAAAAGGGACTTGTAGATGGAGTCATTAGTACCCAATTGTGCATCATCAAATATGCACTAGAGCAGATGCAATCCGATTACTTGCAGTTGTTCATGGATGGGGATCTTGCTCTTAAGTTCGTTGAAGACAAGGAAAGGGAGGTTGAGGAGATTTGTCACCAACTAAGTTTGGCGTGCTCTTCATTGGAATCAGCAGAGACTCCATCAAATTGGACAGCCATGACACATGAGGGCGCAAGTGGCACTCATGATTCGAGGGAAGAGTCATTTGTAATGATTCTGCACGATGAGCATTCAGAGTTGCATGGGCTCAAGGAGGGCTCAAGGAGAGGGTTGACGTAGAGGGATTTGACCATGCACTTGTCTTGTATTGTGAGGATCATGAGTTGCATCTGTTGGAGATCCCACTAAAGCCTCAAGGCTTAACTATGGAGGAGATAGTTGAGCACACTTCTTGTCGACCATGCCACAAGGAAGTATATGCATCCATGGATTGGGTGGATAGGTGCATGACAGACATGGGAATGCTCTGGAATACAGGTTTAGGTGACACCAATTGAGTGATGGATGCAGTAGTACCTACATGATACATGATTGTATGGGATGACCCAGTGATAGGAAACAATATGCAGGGACATTCATTGGCACACGATAATGTACAATGTACTTGTGGGGTGTTTCTGTCAGGAATACCTCCAGAAAAATTCCTCAGGCATACCATTGAGTTGAGGTTGCCTAGGATCGTTAAATGGATGGTTAATCATCAGGGAGTAGCATATCCCTTAATGATAGATCTTTAGATGAGTATCAAGGAGTAGGATATGCACATGTTTGCTTCCAGACTTCATGGTGATCTCTTGGTCATACCCTTGGGGTTGACCAACACATTAGTCACTTTCCAGTCTTGCAGGCAGTGGCATAGGAATCTATGGTTGTTATTTGATGCCCTCATTATATACAACGGGACATGGGAGTTTCACCT
Source organism: Picea sitchensis (assembly GCA_010110895.2). Lineage (NCBI taxonomy): Eukaryota > Viridiplantae > Streptophyta > Pinopsida > Pinales > Pinaceae > Picea > Picea sitchensis. The sequence continues at coordinate 118,464 of SNQJ01S0016332.1, read as the reverse complement.
GAGTCATTTGGATGGGGCATGTGGCATTGTGGCCATGTCAGAAGTTTTTCAGGAAGAGATCTAGGCTTTGTTGGATCAATTCATGGAAATTTCAGCATGCATTGGGAGCGATGGAATTCCAATCTAGTGGAGGGATCCTAAGATTCATTGGAGTGATAGACTGCTTCAGATGATAAGGATGATCAATAGGGTCGTGCCAGTCATTGTTCTGTGTCATTGTGGGGATATTGTGAGAGGAGTTGTTGAGATTTTTTCTATATGGCGAGGTAGATTTTTCCTCACGATACGCAGGATCGAGTCTATCTATGGGTTGGAAGACCTTTACTTCATTGAGATGCCTGGGTGAGACATAATCTAGGATAGTGAGTTCAGTCCTTTCGGGGATCTCATCTTGGGGATCCAGGAGAGGAGAGCATAGTCTCAACATGATGATCTGATGATTATGACCCAAGGGGTGCAACGTCATCATGATGGGTCCTTTTTGGTGATAGCATGGGGACCTAGGACTAGAATATTTGACAGCTCGGTAGCAGAGGCATATGATTTTCCCAGTTTTCACCTCTTAGGATTTACTCCTAGGATGCTTAGGATTGGTATTATGAGGAGTTGATCGATTTTGTGCAGTTTCTTATTTCCTAGCTTACCGAAGGTAGTCAAGTGGATTCTTGTGATGGCACCTGATAGAGCAGGGCTATGAGTAGAGGGTGCTTCACATTGTATATGTTAGTTTGGGACCTTAGTGACTTTACCACTTATAGGTCGGTCTGAGAAAGGTTTGGATGAAGGGACTTTGGAGACGATGCATTGAGAGACTTTTTGGATGAACCCTAGATGATTTTAGTAGGATGGGGGTGCTGGAATATTAGGTATTTCCCTTTTGATACCTGGAGGTTAGGTGTCATTTATGCCCTATTAGTTTGTGACCATGTAAATTTCTCTGGGATGTCTAATTTTAGAGTTGGTTTTGTTGACTTTACGGAGATACATTAGCATGACATGATCCTCGATAGTGGGGATGATTATTTGAGGCATTACAACTTGTGGAGGATGCAGACTTGGCATGATGGTTGAACGTTCAAAGTGGCACAAAAACAACATGGTGGTTCCTTTTTTAGATTAGCTTGGGACCCTGGGATTTCAATATTAGACAGTTCAACAATTGATATAGAGGCGAGATCCAATTTTTTCTTCCACGAGATTGGTTCCCTAGTAACACATTTCTTTGAGGGGTTGATTGATTTGTTTTCGTATCAAGTTGCTCTACTTATTGATGATATTTAGGGGGTTTCTTATGCCCGTACATTGACGAAATACGCATTGAGCGGAGAACGCTTCACATCCTCAAGGGTGGTTTGGAATCTTGGTATCATTTTTAGTTTCAGTATGGTTCAGTTGATGGTGCGTCAGTTTTTGATGACATTTCTTGAGGACAAGAAATATTTGGGAATGGAGGACAATGATGTCCCCATTTTTGGATTCCCCTACTCCGTAGTTAGAGGTGACCTCATAATTTTATGTCGACTCGGCGAGAGGAGTAAAATCAGGTTAACATTGAGCTTGGGAAATTTGCAGTGGTTATATGGCATCCAAGCTATCCCATTCACCATCTTTCATCATCGGGATCATGTTCACACAATCCACTCTTGGTTTTGTGACGTTCTGACGATTTCCAGAATTTTGGTTATTATTGGGAATAATTTAATTAAATGTACTAAATATGTTATTGGGACAATATTATCTGAAGGGATACATGAGTGTAATATCTCATTGTAACCTAAACAGAAAGGCCTAAAGGTCAAAATGATGAGAAAGGGATTTTCGATGTCCGAGAATGACTTAGAATCCAATTTATCACTTTTTGCCATTAAAAGGAGGTTTAAAAGGGTTATAAAGTGAATTTAATCTTCATGTGGATTTGGTCAAAGAGAGGAAATATCTAGAAGGGGTTCAGAGAAGTATAAAGGAAGGGTATCACTTCACCTTTCCTCATTATGATTTGATCTCTCATTTCGGTGTGCTCTTTAAGCCATTGTTTCGTTTGGGTTTAGCAAAAACCTTCCACCATTGCAGTTTAGTTGATGATGCAATATCCACCCTAGCTAGACAAGGAATCAAGAGGATCCATACAGTATCTTCAACTAAGCTTCATATGTGGTTTGATAACATTTTGGAGGTGCATATTCATAGGGTTTTATGGTGGTGACCGTGACATCATCTAAGTTTTGGCATGTTATTGTGTGATTTTCATTGATTTAGTGCAGCTTCCATAGTAGCCATTAGATGATTATATTCATATTTTCATTCATAATAAAATAATCCATGATTTTCTTCTATTACATGTGTATCTAGCTTTGTCGGTAATATGTTTGAAAAAGAGGATTAAAATATTCTACTTAATTGTTGAGTTTAGTAAGGGATCCTAAACTCACTCATTGGACTCTTATATAAAGGAGAGATGTCATTGTGACATTAGATCATCATTGTGGAAGAATGTAGTTAGCATAAGTGAGTCTGCACTTGTGTTAAGGAGGATTGGTGATCTCATCAAGGGAAAGTCTGCAAGGTGGTGAATTTGGCCCTGAAGAGAGGAGCAAAGAAAGTTGCACATGTGGAGAAATTGTTTTGTACCATATGTGATTTGTAGGAGGGAGAATCGCATATATATGTGGGTTGTAGAAGGATAAATCACACATAGGATATACATGACTTCCAATAGAGAAAACAACGTATATCCAAGGGTTTCCAGTAAGGTGAATCACGTATCTGATTTTCTGGGCAAGTACATATCCATACATGTTGATAGGTGACGTTAGTAGGTTGTATAGGTGATCTACAATAGATTTATGGACGTGATATTTAAAGAATATTGTTGAGATTTTGTTTTCTTGTTTGTATATTGGAGGACAAGGTTGTCCCCAGACTTGGTGATTTTGAGAGGACTAGTTCTTTCCTTAGTTTTGGTGACTTTGAGAGGACTGGTTTTGGTCCTCAGATTTGGAGAATTGGGTAAGGTTACAGAACATACATTTGTGTCTCATATGTGTTGATGAGTCATCTCTAATATTTTTTGTTTTTGCTACATATGTTTTCATTCAATAATTTTTAGTGTAGAATTGTTCAGTGATAACAACTAGGGTGTTATTGTTGGTTCACTAGGAAGCAATTTCTCATATTTGAAAAATTAGTCACATAGAGTTGCAAGTGAAAATTGGCATGGTATCAGAGATTTGGATTTGAAGATAAAGGGATCATCTTTGAGACACATTGTTTACTACAACACTGTAAGAGTGTTGTACTTGTTCTTCTTCCTGTTCTTGTTCCGAACAGGTCAAGATGGTGAATACATTGAAGCTTCAGGATAGGTTGGAAGGGGCAACCAACTTTCGGGCTTCGAAGGTAAGGGTTTTCCTTATGTTGGAAGAGAATGACCTCAAGGAGTATGTTGAGGATGTGGTTCCTAGCCCAACTAATCCAGTAGATTTGGCATTCCACAAGAAGGAAGTGAAGGCCAAGCGAGTATTGCTAGAGTCCATGAAGGACCACTTGATTCCACACATTGTCGAGAAAGAAATTGTCAAAGATATGTATGATGTTTTGGTGGGTCTTTACCAAAACAATAATACTGGTAGGATGCTACACTTAAAGCATTGACTTAATATTGTCAAGATGACTAGTGAAGACACAATTGTCAGTTATCTTATGAATATTACTCAGATCTGAGATCAACTCACAACTATTGGTGAGACAGTGCATGATGTTTAGTTGGTCAATGTAGCATTGAGAGGTCTTCCTAGGTCTTGCGAGCCATTTTTGTAGGGGATCTATGCATGAGACAACTTGACAGACTATGGAAAGATTTCATCTAGGAGGAGACTTGGTTAGTATCCATGGATGATATGGATGGTGTGGTAAAGAGTAGCAGTGATGAGAACCAAACCTTTGCATCCTGCACTAGGAAGGGCATAAGGGGTTCTATAGACAGAAGAGGCCAGTTAGTGAGAAGGACTTCTCCCAAGAGGGAAGCATCTCCAGAGTTGAGATGGAAGAAGGATCTTAGTAAGATCATATGTTTTGAGTTTCATGATTTGGGCACTATTATTCACAGTGTCCACACTGGAGGGGAAAAGGAAGAGGAAGAAGGAAACATGCATCAACAACAAAGGTTGATGAGGTTGTAGACAGGCTCTAGATGGAGAACTTGTTGTTATTCTCCCTTTCAGGTACTGTCTCCAACATGGAGATATGGTTGGTGGATAGTGGAGGATCTTTCCATATGATAGGTCCTAGAGATTTGTTTGACACTCTCACATAGACTGGCTCAGACTTATGTGTGGAGCTTGGTATGAGAGCCAAACATTCAGTATGAGGATCCGGTACAATATCATTTCTATTAGAGTTAGGAGATATATCGAGGGTATTGAATGTGTTGTGGGTGCTAGAACTCAGGAGGAGTGTTCTCTTAGTCTTAGATATTAGGATGAAGGGGTATCATGTATTGTTTCAAGATGGATAGGTACTGCTTGTGCTCAGACGGTCTAGCCTTAAATCAACAATATCTATTGGAGTTAGGGAGGGAACCCTATATAGGATGAGGGGTCAGCCTATGAGTGTTGTGGCCAAAAAGAGAAAAGAGAAATATGAGGAGGAGCAAGTGGCTCCACCAGTGGTGAGGTAGGTGGCCCCACCAACAACATAGGTTCATAGGGAGAAGGTATCTCCACGAGTGGTAAGGCAGGTGGCCCCACCATTAGTACCATCTCAGAGAGAGCCATATTTCAGAGGGATTCAACCCTCAGGATCCAAGAGGGAGGAGTAGCCTCCTAGGACTATGTAGAGGAAAATGGACAGGGAGTAGATGGCCCTAGAGGTTGTGCAGACTCAAAGGGAGTCAAGTTTCAGAAGGAGCACGTGATCTCAGAGTGAGCCAGATCTCAGGGAGAGTCAGTTGGCTCAGAGAGAAAGATGGTCATCTAGAGGGAGTTCCCCTTTAGGTTTAGGTGGGAGAGAGACATATTCTAGGACGGACAGGCAAGTGTCATGGGTTGAGGAGGATAGACAAGAGATTTAGACCTAGAAGGCTTCTAGCACATGTGATACCTCCATGGAGGATACATTTATTTCAACAGGTTTTGCTATAGTAACAGAGGAGCCAACCAGTCAGGAGGACCGAGGAGTAGGATTTGCTTTAGTCATAGAGGGAGAAACTAGTGAGGTAGATTACACATTAGGATTTGATTTAGTGACCAAGGATGCGACCGATCAAACAGATTTTCCCTCGGTAACTGAGGATGTGGCTAGTGAGACAGTTTGGATAGCAGGTTGTGCTCCAATGACCAAATATGCAACCAGTCAGATAGATTGGACAACAAGAGTTGGGGATGAGTGGAGTGAAACTGTGATAACAGATCTTATGGAGACCGAGTTCACAGACCCATTTTCCATAGTGATAGAGGGAGTATATAGTTTATAATACTATTGGAGTACAGATGAGGTGGTATATTTAGAGCTATATCTAATATGTGAGAAATTGGTGCATCCAGATGTTGAAGGATGGGATACCTCCCTCGCTAAGAGGGAGTGTTGATTTTTTTATAGCTTCGGGAGGTATTCCCACTAGAACCCAAGGTTTCATGCATGTGGGATTTTTTATTGGCACTAGTTTTGACTTTAGTTTCCATGAAATTGACCTAGAAATAAGGCTATAGCCTCATGGGAAAGTTGATGGTCTTTATGGGTTTGTGTGGGGGTGCCACATCCACAAAGAGGATTAAATTATTCTGATTAATTGTTGAGTTTAGGAAGGGATCCTAAACTCACTCATTGGACTCCTATATAAAGGAGAGATGTCATTATGACATTAGATCATCATTGTGGAAGAATTGGTGCTCAAGGAGGATTGGTTCTCTCAGCAAGGGAAATTCTGCAAGGTGGAAAATTTGGCCCTGAAGAGAGAATCGAAGAAGTCGCAAGTGTCAAGAGAATTTTTCGTACCATATGCGATTTTCAGGAGGACAAAGCACGTATATATGCAGGGTGTAGAAGGACAAATCACATATAGGGTATACATGATTTGCAATAGAGAAAACAATACATGTCCAAGGGTTACAAGTAAGGTGAACCGTGTATCTGATTTTCTCGTCAGGTACAAATCCATACAGGCTAACATGTGATTTTAGCAAGCCATACAGGTGTGTTCGCAACAATAATGTAATTTCTATTGTTTATAAGCTGCCTACACAGGGTCTCTAAATTTGTATTACTCGTCATGAGCAACGAAACTTATCACTTGTTGCTTTTTACATACCTTCCTTTCAATTTTTGTTTTCATGACTGTAAGCATGAAAACTCACAGCTGAAATTCACACTTGGTTTTGATTTTTGATCAAAGGATAACTGTTCATATGGTCTATTGTTGAATTGTCATCTTTCGCTATGAACATGACTGTTTTCCTAGTTTATAACTCCTTGGTCTTAAACATGCCTTGGTTACATAAGTAAAAAACCTCCCACTCATCAATATTCAATTAATATTAATGGGGTTTGATTCATAAAATTCTTTTAACACAATGTTTATTTCAAACTTTTACCTTGTAATCAAGTCATGAATATGTGCACTCTATGGTATACAAGCACTTACATCCTTACACTACCCATATCCCAAGGTATCATATGAGGTACAACATGATATTATTGCTCTGTATGGCCTCGGGCTTCACGATCTCTTTCCCATGCATGGTGATTAATGCTCCTGCCTACCATTTCGAACTGTCTTTGCATTGCATTGAGGAAACTCGGGACTATGGCTTTGTGTTTCTCTATCAAACCTTAAGTTCGATTTCCGTGGTGATTCCCTTCTATTAGCCATGGCTACTGTGGTGAGGATTGAGCCCAATGGCATCCAAACCTTGTTATATTATGAAAACGCCAGAGACGATTTAGAAAGGAACGACTGGCGTTTGTTTATTGAAGAGTTTAGGGGTTTCAATCTGAGAGGTGCCCAAGAGTTCGCATTAACTTTTGACGGTTGTAGAGAAAAAATAGGAGACGTGCAGCTTGAGGTAGATGAAGATTTTATAAGTCAAGGTATCGGTTTACAAGCTGTGGGGCAACAGTGGTTCAAGAACGCAAAGGTTGAAGAGGTTCCCTGGTCATTGTTGTTCACCTCAAGGAAAATTACCAGTTGCGACTGAGGTATGCCTGTTTCATCTCTAAAACCTAGATGGCATGATCTGTTAGCTATTGTGAAATAGTTGATTACCCATGAAGGAAGATTTGGGTTGGTTTTCTTGTATCACCTGTGATTGCTTATGAGCTTCATCGATTTCTCGTTGAACATGCCCTAGTTTCTGCTTAGAAGTTTGTACAAGATGGGAAAGCGGTTTAAAAGGCAGAAGTCTGATTCTAGTTTGTTCCATCATGGTTTAATCAAGATTATCATTATGCATGAGTTGAAATTAAACAACGATTGTTGGGATGCTTTTGTGTTACGAAATGGCTTCGGTAATAGTGAGTTGGGACAGGTTGACAAGCCTATTATCGCATAAACCCTTGTGAAACCTACCATCTCTCCTCATTCGCTCATGCCCTGTGATCCTGTCTCTAATTTGGAACCCTCGACCTATCCTGATTCTACTCAACCCGACACTCAACTGGATTCATATCCTAAGAGTTGTACTAAGATTGTTAAAAAACCCACAGGGAAGAAACTAAAGGGTAGCGTCGATGTTAATTATAAGAATAAAAAGGCCACTCGTTGGGTTTCATGATGTGCTCGAAACAAACCCAAACCCTGTGCAGACATAAAAAATACAATTGAGGTAAGTGAGGATTCGGATTTGGAGATTGAAAGGTTCTTGGCCGAAGAGTATCCATATTCATATGGACTTTTCCCTGACAAACCCTAGAATTATGTTACCAACCTGCCACCGTGTCTAAAGGACAATCCTCTTTTTCCTGGCATCAAACTCCGTGATGAACCTACATGTCAAATGGATGATTCTCTAGCTGTTAATACTATCATTGCCAATACACAGTCTTTACAGCCGCATTGTAATGAATGTCGATCCTGGATCGACAGGTATTACACGGATGTGTCTTTACTACAGTCTCGGCTTAAATCTTTGGAAGACCAAGTGGATTCGTTAACAAAGGAGAATAGCAGACTCCAATCCATAGCTCAAGCCAAATACAAACACCAAAAAACTACAGGGTCTGTTATTTTTAAGAACGTGGAAGCAGCGACAACAATAGTAAATTCAAAGATTGCTTGATTTGTTTGAATCCCATGATTTGAGGTATAATCTTTTTAAAGTTTAGCATGATTTTCTCACTTTCAATTTAGCATACACGATTTTTTTGCATAGATTACTTCTTAGTTTGTTTTGTTTGATTGAATAAAATATGATTCTAGTTATAATTATAACTAGCTACATAATCGTGAGATTTTGTAGCTAGTTAGAAAAATTCGAATTGCTTGTCTTGATAATTGAAAATATATCTAAGATCTTCTTATTTTTATTTTTTAACAGGAACTCATGATTTTCAAAGAGATTTGAAGCACTGTTGGGATATTCCAGCCATACCATCTTTATGTTTTTAGTAAATAGATTAGGCTGTTAGTTTTTTGGTATCAAGTAAAATCTGGGAGGTTGCATCCCCCACATTTTTTGGAACAGGTTGGATGTTATCAACATGAAACATTTTATTCCTGGAACCTATATAAGTATGTTATTTTGTAAACTTGAAATCATCTCTGCTTGGGGCAAAAACTATGGATTTCTGATTTACAGACTTGAATAGAATATGATATTTGTCACAGCTTTAGCTTCTCCATATCGTGTTTTTATTCAAGTCATGATTATTTCGATTTGTAATTAGATTATGATTGCTTTAGCTATCGTGGTTTATTGAATATTGGTATGATAAAAATTTACATGTTATCCATGTTTTATGTCGCATATTTAACATACAGTAATTATTCTATTCAAACTTGAGATTAAGAGATTTATCTTCATCATTTGTTGAACATTTATACACAAGTTTTCATAGCAGGATTTATCTCAATGTGGCTGCTTGTGAAAGTATGAGATTGCTCTGATCATATCTCTTATATGTTATATCATTTGAATTCCATTATTGTTGTTTCACATTTATGAGAAGCAATTGTAGGTTCTGTTGTGGGTTTACCTCATCAGACAGGGAGATGGGATGCTACACACTGAACAAATAGTGGATGCGATAATAGGTCAGTGTACTAGTTTAATTTCATTAGTTTAATGAATACAGAAACCTCCTGTAGCTAAAACATTTTCTATTATCTATGATTTCTGTTTTCAATTAGACAGTTTGTTATTCCATTTCTTGTTTATAAACATTATAAGAAAATAAATCAAAAAAGATTGAATGATAGCTTTGTTGTTGTTTAATAAATCAATCCATATTCGATTTTCGCGAATTTATATTAAAATTCGCATTTTGTAAATGTTATATATATATATATTAGAAATAAAGTCATTTGTATATATTATACATACAATAAGTAGACTTATGTTATAAATATTAGTTAGTAAACTGTAAATATATATTAGATCTGAATATAGTTTTCAACGAGTGTTTTTCATCAAGTTATTTTATCTTCTTTAGTTTTGTTTTTCCCTTTCTTAGGACTTAGATTGGCCAACGGAGCCGCTAAACCTGTCGGAGTGGATTAATCCAAATGGCTTGGGTTAAGTAGACAACCCCGCACTAGATTCACTCCTCCAGTTGACGAGTGGTCAATTTTGTCCGTCAACAAATGGCGCTAGAAGGAGGGCTTGAAAACTATTAATGGCACGAGGAGGTCGTAAGACTCCTCCACCACCTACCCACTCACCTATAGTGACTAGAAGTCATTCAGACGACAACATTGTACCTCAAACAGTAACCACATCAAACGAAGGTCTATGGATCACAGTTGAACCAGTAACTCCAAATCCTACGGGTGGTGACATACAAGAGATTGTTCGTCAATCTCTCATAAGAACGCACAGTGCCTTAGCTTGTATAAGACAACCAAACCGACCTCTGAACCAACCTCTAGACTTCTCTAATATCAGAGAACAACTTGGAGGCACTGAACTTACTTTAAACCCTACAAATCCAATCCTCACTCCTGCAGCAGGAGGATCTGGTATACCACCATCACCACCTCCTTCATCTCCTTCTTCTTCTGGAGAAGAATCTTCTGACGAAGGCAGTTCCTCATCTTATCCTTCGACACCACCCACACCTATGGCCAACCAGAACAATCCTGCCAGACCCTGGCTCGACCAAGATGCAGTGGCCATACCTGGGCCTCAGCATCCTTTACCCAAACACCCGGAGAAATGGCTCCCTAAATTTGACCCGGACTCCAAATAGATCGCTGAAGATCACATCAAAAAGTTTATGTTAGCCATTAGACTCCGTAGTGTCGAGCACAAAGACGTAGTCTGTAGATTTTTTCCCTACACCTTTGAGGGCAATGCCTCTACCTGGTACTTTGCCCAACAGCCCCACACCATCGTGTCATGGGAGAAATTTGAATCTTGTTTCCTTGAGAAGTTCGGAGACGACAAGTCTCCTGAAGTTCTAGTCATGGAGCTTTCTAGTTTAAAAATGAACCCCAAAGAAAAGATCAAAGACTTTAATCAAAG
>SNQJ01S0016332.1:92808-107741 GCA_010110895.2 Picea sitchensis | reverse complement strand
GAAATGGATCCCTAAATTTGACCCGGACTCCAAACAGATCGTTGAAGATCACATCAAAAAGTTTATGTTAGCCATTATACTCTGCAGTGTTGAGCACGAAGACATAGTTTGTAGATTTTTTCCCTACACCTTTGAAGGCAATGACTCTACCTTGTACTTTTCCGAACAACCCCACACCATCGTGTCATGGGAGAAATTTGAATCTTGTTTCCTTGAGAAGTTCGGAGACGACAAGTCTCCTGAAGTTCTAGTCATGGAGCTTTCTAGTTTAAAAATGAACCCCAAAGAAAAGATCAAAGACTTTAATCAAAGGTTCTTGACACTAAAGAACCAAATCCCTATGGATTCAATGCCTACCAAGAATCTTATTATAGCATATTATACGAAATCCTTACATCAAAGCATAGCCATTTGGGTAAAGAGATCCAAGAAAGCCACGTTGTTAGAAGCCTTCGAAGAGGCCAGTCAGATCGAGAAAGACATCCTCAGCTTAAAAGACACTACTAGCAACGAGACATAGACTAGTTCATCGTCCAAAAAGAAAATCGAAATCCTCCCTAGACCTTCCCAAAACAAAGCTCAACCTGAAAGCTCAGATTTAGAAAACTTACAGAAAGTCGTTCAAAAACTATCCAATCAAGTTATAGATTTGAAAAGGACAACTGAAGAATATTCTTTGAGCAAAGGGCCTTACAAACCCCCTTTTAGGAATCCTTTTCCCACCAACTGACCTAATTCAAATACTGAAGGCCTGAATCTAGAAAGCCTGCAAATTTCTATTCAAACGATTCTACAAGCACACGATAACCTGATTCCTCCCGAGATTCCTGAAGAAGTAGCTAAACAAGAGATAGTAGAAGAAGATGAATCTTCTCCGAACATTTCTGGACATTTTTCGGATAGCATTTTTCAAGCTAATTTTGAAACAGTGCATCCTTACAATACTAGGAGCAAGACATCAAATAAGCCTTCTTCTAAAATCATTACGACTTTGCTTCCAAAACAGTCTAAATCGATTGGGACTAAACATAATTCAGTAAACCCAAGTTTAGATTATGATTTGGTTGAAGATTTAAAGAAGCTTAGGGCTAACATTTCTGTTTATGAATTATTAAAATTCCCTTTTCTTCTGCAAAAAATGCTACAAAATATTGTAGAGAACAACAAAACTGGCAATCCGAGTAGTAACAAAGGTGTTTAGAACAACCCCAAAGTTTTTTAGAAGGCCTCCGCCAAAACTACTTCTGATCCTCACGATAAAAGAGACCTTCCTATAAATAATGTAACAAATGTAGATAAATCAGTTTTAGAGGCCGCGAGTAAAAAGCAACAAGCTTCCACTATTAGTACTCGCAGAAATGTCCCTCCATTTTTGTTAACTTTTGAAATTTTCAATAGGAATGTGCATAACTGCATGGTAGATTCAGGTGTGTCATCTAAGGTAATGCCTTGGTCTGTTTGTCAAAAGATTAATGCCGAAGTTCAACCATCCACCTTGAAGATTATCCAACTTGATCGAACTAGTGTTAAAGTGATAGGCGAATTAAGAAATGTGCTTATAAGATTGTCGTCTAATCCTAAAGTTCATCAAGTGATTGATATTATTGTTGTAGGTATCCCAGAAGTTTATGGTCTGTTTTTAAGCAGAGACTGGTCAGAACAATTACACGACTACTTTGCGACGGATTGGTCTCACTTGTGGCTACCTGAGAATGGAAAGCCCAACATAATCAAGGTAAATCGTGAATGTTATTTAAAGTTCACGGTGACTAATTTAAATTATCCCAATGAACCTTTCACTCCTTCTGTCGATTCGCCCGAAATACAGGGGATGGATACTTTTTTTGATAATTTTATGGTCGAAACTTCCACTATCACTAACCCGGAACAGTAGTCTGAAATTTTGACATATACACAGCCAAAAACTTCTTCACAGTGGACATATGCAACCGATGATGATCAAATATGGTCTCTTTACTTTGATGGGTCCAAATCCAAGGAAGGAGTTGGTGCAGGCTGCGTAATCATCGATCCAGTAGGTAACAAGACTCTGATTGTTTGCAGGTTAGAATTTGAATGTATGAACAACACAGCCGAATACGAGGCAATCTTGCAAGGCCTCAGAAAAGTGTTAGATCTGAACATTCAAAATTTGACTGTCTTTGGTGATTCGAAAATCGTGGTTAGACAGGTAAAAAATTCTATCCACTGTTTATCTCTGCACCTTAAAAGCTACCAAACTGAGGTATGGAATTTGATGAATAAGTTTTCTGCATTTAACATAAATTTGATTCCTAGATTGAATAATTCAGAAGCTGATTTGTTAGCTAACGTCGCTTCAAAACTTTTTCCTGCAAAAGGCTTATCTCTGAATGCATTCTCCGTCGAACTGTTGTTCAGACCGTCCATCCCAGACAACATCACGAATTGGAGAGTCTTCGATGACGATCAACAGATTATAAGTTTTCTGCATATGGAAGAAACTTTTCAGGGCACGGTGATTGACGAAGGTACCCATGACGAAAATCTTCATGACTTTACGGTAATACTAGATCCAAGATCTCCAGAATCTTCATCAGACATGGTAAATTCTATCCCGAAATCTGTAGTTATATTAGAAAAATTTTATGATCTTCACGACAAGTCCAGAAAATCAGTGAACTGTAAAACGAATAGTTCCTCTTTGACGCATGAAAAAGTAAATTTGGGAACTAAAGACAACCCACAGTGCATTAATTTAGGGGTGGGGTGTTCTGAGAAAGAAAAAGTAGCATTTATTAAGTTGTTTAAGGAATTCAAAGATGTTTTTTCTTGGACGTACGATGACCTAAAAACCTTTGATCCTAACATCATACAACACGTTATTCCTATGAAACCCCAAACCCAACCTTTTCAACAAAAGTTAAGGAAAATGCACCCAAAACTCGAACCAACTGTCAAGAAGGAATTAAACAAACTCATGAACGCTAAGATAATCTTCCCAGTTAGGCACGCACAATGGGTCTCTAATATTGTCCCCATCAGAAAGAAGAGTGGTGAAATCCAACTATGTGTCGATTTCCAAAATCTTAATCGAACATCTGATAAAGACAACTACCCTATCCCTCCCATGGAACAGATCCTTCAACAGGTATCTAGTTTTGAAAGATTATCCTTGTTGGATGGTTTTTCAGGGTATAACTAAGTCCTGATGCCCCCTCCATACCAACTCAAAACCACCTTCCGCACTCCATGGGGCACCTACGCTTATAGAAAGATGCCCTTTGGACTCATAAACGTCGATGCCACTTTCCAGAGAGCGATGGACATCACTTTCTGAGGCTTAATCAATCAATCTTTCATAGTTTACCTGGATGACGTCACTGTCTTCTCGAAAAATAAAGAAGATCATCTAGCTCATTTAAGATCCATTCTACAGCGATGTCGTAAGTACGACATTTCTTTGAATCCTAAAAAAATTATTTTCGCAGTAGAACAAGGTAAACTCCTAGGATTCATTGTATCGAGCGAAGGGATGATTATCGATCCTGAAAGAACTCAAGTCATTTTGAAACTGCCCCCTCCCTCGTCAAAAAATTCCATGCAATCTTTCTTAGGTCAGATAAATTTTGTTAGGAGATTCGTCCCCAGCTTTTTAGAAATGGTGAGGCCATTACAAAACCTAATAAAAAATGATGTACAGTACCAGTGGGGACCTTTAGAAAGCCAGGCTTTTAATTCAATAAAAAAGGCCATAATAGACGCTCCTTCTCTAATGAGCCCCGAATTTTTGCAAGACTTCACCCTCTACACATTTGCTTCTGACCGTTCATACGCCGTCATCCTAACTCAAAAGAATGCTAAAAACAACGAAGTCCCAATCGCCTTTATGAGCTCAGCCTTCAAGGGGGAGAAACTTAATTACCCAGTAGTAGATCAACAAGCCTATGCTGTTTTCAAAGCAGTAAAGCACTTCCAATCTTATCTTTTGAAATCTAGAATGAAAATCATTGTCCCTTACCTGACTGTCAAAAATTTGTTAGTGCAGAAAGAACTAGGCGAAAAAAGAGCAAACTTGGTTACATCCTTGCAAGAGTATGACATAGAAATCACCCCAACACAAATAGTAAGAGGCCAAGGGTTATGAAAATTGGTCGTTGATTCAGCTTCAGGACAGTAAGAGGAAAATGATATGTTAAATCCAGGACAACACTATCAAAATCAAATATGTTGTGCACAAAACCCTGTTAGTCTCTGGTATGATGATATAAAATTTTGTCTTATACATGGATCAGCTCCCCGTCACCTTGATCCCACAAAAAGGAGAGCACTAAGATTAAAATCTGCTTCTTTTCAGCTGATTAATGATATTCTGTTTCGTCAAAATTTTGATGGAGTACTAATGTGTTGTCTTGAGAAAGATGAAGCAGAAAAAGTCTTATTGGAATTGCATGAAGGAGAAGCTGGTGGACATTTTGGTGGAGACACCACTGCCCATAAAGTATTAAGAGTAGGTTATTACTGGCCTACCCTTTTTAAAGACGCTCATGCTTTGTGTCGCAAGTGTGTAATTTGTCAAAAAACATCTGGACGGATACAGAAACCAGCCTTCCCTCTGCAACCAGTTTCAGTAGACTCCCCTTTTCAGCAGTGGGGTCTAGATATTATAGGCCCAATCAATCCTCCATCCTCACAGCAACATAAGTATATCATAACAGCCACAGATTACTTCACCAGGTGGTCTGAGGCTGCCCCATTAAAAGCTGTAAAAACCAGCTAGGTAATATCCTTCTTGAATTCAAATATTATTACTCGTTTCGGTATCCCTGAATGCCTGGTATTTGATAATGCCTCTTATTTTTCGTCTCTTGAAATGAGTGATTTCTCTCTAGAAAAAGGAATTAAATTAAAGTATTCTACCAGCTATTACCCCCAAGGCAATGGTTTGGCAGAATCGACTAATAAAAATCTGATCAAAATAATCAAAAGAACAGTCTCCGAAAACCATAAAAATTGGCATAACACATTGTTAAACGCAATCTGGGTTGATAGAGTAACTCCTAAAACTGTTGTGGGTAACTCACCTTTCTTTCTCGTTTACGGCAGAGAGGCGATTCTTCCACCACATGTCCTCCTTCCATCTCTGCAGCTATTGCAGAAAGTACAGGAAGGGGACTATCCCCCTTTGGAGAATCGAATTAACGCTTTGTTAAAATTAGAAGAAGTGAGGGCTCAAGCAAAACAAAAATTGGATCAACATCAACTCATTGTTAAAAACTGGTTTGATTCCAATTCTGCTTCTAACAGAAATTTTGAGGTAGGTGACCTTGTTCTAAAATGGGACAAACCTCATGAGGGAAAAGGAGAGCATACGAAGTTTCAGAACTTGTGGCTAGGACCATTCTTAATAGCTGAGAAATTGGGTCCCAGTTCCTTCCAATTACAGAATTTAGAGGGACAGCCAGACACCTTTCCAGTGAATGGCCAAGTTCTAAAAAAGTACTTTGCCTGATGACACTCCCATGTACACTGTGTAAATATTTTTTGTTTTGTTTGTTGTTTGTTTTTCTTTGCTGGTTTGTTTTGATTTTTCCTTTATGCTTATCAGTCTTTCTTTTTGAAACACACATGCCTGCATCATGGGCTAGCTCAGACAAAGAGAACAGAAAATTTCCCTTCAGAAATGAATGTTGAAAGTTGTTTAAACATCAATTGTGATATTTTTCTGAAGTTTGCAACCATGTTAAAGATAACTTGTTGTTTGAAAATCGTTTCTTGATTTCAATCTGTAACTGAAGTTACTCACGATCATCCATAAAAATTCTTCTTACGTTGTCCCTGTTCCTTAAGAGAACAACTCAGAGATGTCCCCCTACTCTTGAAATTCGGTTTTATTAACAAACTATTTCTAGATCTTAATGAAGGACAGCTAAGAAATTTCTTCAAGGTCTGTAATTTACTAAGATATGTCCAAAAACCAGGATTTTCAGCGTCACCCCACTCTATTAAATATCTTTAAAACTAAATAAACCTTCAGAGAGCTGTGGGAAGTGCTTGTAAACCTGTCAGGATACTGAACAGGTCTGCTGGCAGCGGGTAAATGCATGCATGACACCAAGATAACTTTGTCGGGGTACTGAACAGGCCCGCTGGCAGCGAAGCAATGTCAGGTATATGAAAATTCTCAGATATGGATTCTTTTGACCTTAAATGTCCTTCGTTTTGATCTAGAACTTCTTGGCAGGATACAGATATCGGAGTGGGTTAAATGACATCCATATCGAGGTTATGTATGCCTACTGGTAGTAGCGGCTCTGTCAACAGTATTGAAGATTTTAACTTTAATATCGTGACTCTCTTCTGTTAAGATTGTTGTCAGTTTTTGTCTCTTTAAAATAACAGTAATCTGAAACTGGAATGCTTTATAATTGATAATGATGTTTAGACAGCTTTTTGGTTGTTTTCAATTTGAAGTTTTTTCTGATTATCCTATCTGAACTTGTTCATTTGGAAGAGATAACTGCTTCTCCCAGCGTGTCACCATTGTTGGCAGCAATAATGTAATTTCTATTGTTTATAAGCTGCCTACACAGGGTCTCTAAATTTGCATTACTCGTCGTGAGAAACGACACTTATCACTTGTCACTTTTTACATACCTTCCTTTAGATTTTTGTTTTCATGACTGTAAGCATGAAAACTCACAGCTGGAATTCACACTTGGTTTCGATTTTTTATCAAAGGATAACTGTTCATATGGTCTATTGTCGAATTGTCGTCTTTCGCTATGAACATGATTGTTTTCCTAGTTTATAAATCCTTGGTCTTAAACATGCCTTGGTTACATAATTAAAAAACCTCCCACTCATCAATATTCGATTAATATTAATAAGGTTTGATTCATAAAATTATTTTAACACAATGTTTATTTCAAACTTTTACCTTGTAATCAAGTCATGAATATGTGCGCTCTATGGTATACAAGCGCTTACATCCTTACACTACCCATATCCCAAGGTATCATATGAGGTACAGCATGATATTATTGCTCTATATGGCCTTGGGCTTCATGATCTCTTTCCCACGCATGGTGATTAACGCTCCTGCCTACCACTTCAAACTGTCTTTGCATTGCATTGAGGAAACTCGGGACTATGGCTCTGTGTTTCTCTATCAAACCCTACCTCCAATTTCTGTGTTGATTCCCTTCTATTAGCCATGGCTCTTATGGTGAGGATTGAGCCCAATGGCATCCAAACCTTGTTATCTTATGACAACGCTGGAGACGACTTAGAAAGGAACGGCTGGCGTTTGTTTATTGAAAAGTTTAGGGGTTTCAATCTGAGAGTTGCCCAAGAGTTCGCATTAACTTTCGACAGTTGCAGAGAAAAAATACCAGACATGTAGCTTGAGGTAGATGAAGATTTTATAATCCAAGCTGCCAATTTACCAGCTGTGGGGAAAAAGTGGTTCAAGAACGCAAAGGTTGAAGAGGTTCTCTGGTCATTGTTGTTCACCTCAAGGAAAATTACCAGTTGCGACCGAGGTATGCTTGTTTTGTCTCTAAAACCTAGATGGCATGATCTGTTAGCTATTGTGAAACATTTCATTACCTATGAAGGAAGATTTGGGTTGGTTTTCTTGTATCACCTGTGATTTCTTATGAGCTTCATCGATTTCCCGTTGAACATGCCCTACTTTCTGATTAGAAGTTTGTACAAGATGGGAAAGCAGTTTAAAAGGCAGAAGTCTGATTCTAGTTTGTTCCATCATGGTTTAATCAAGATTATCATTATGCATCAGTTGAAATTAAACAACGATTGTTGGGATGCTTTTATGTTACGAAATGGCTTTGGTAATAGTGAGTTGGGACAGGTTGACAAGCCTGTTATCACAGAAACCCTTGTGAAACCTACCATCTCTCCTCCTTCGCTCATGCCCTGTGATCATGTCTCTAATTTGAAACCCTCGACCTATCTTGATTCTACTCAACTTGACACTCAACCAGATTCATATCCTAAGAGTTGTACTAAGATTGTTAAAAAACCCACAGGGAAGAAACTAAAGGGCAGCGTCGATGTTAATTATAAGAATAAAAAGGCCCCTCGTTGGGTTTCATGATGTGCTCGAAACAAACCCAAACCCTATGTAGACATAAAAAATACAATTGAGGTAAGTGAGGATTCAGATTCGGAGATTGAAAGGTTCTTGGCCGAAGAGTATCCATATTCATATGGACTTTACCCTGATAGACCCTAGGATTATGTTACCAAACTTCCACCGTGTCTAAAGGACAAACCTCTTTTTCCTGGAATCAAACTCCATGATGAACCTACATGTCAAATGGATGATTCTCCAGCTATTAATACTATCAATTCCAATACAGAGTCTTTACAGCCGCATTGTAATGAATGTCGATTTTGGGTCGACAGGTATTACACGGATGTGCCTTTACTACAGTCTCGGCTTAAATCTTTGGAAGACCAGGTGGATTCGTTAACAAAGGAGAATAGAAGACTCCAATCCATAGCTCAAGCCAAAGACAAACGCCAAAAAACTACAGGGTCTTTTATTTTTAAGAACGTGGAAGCAGCGACAACAATAGTAAATTCAAAGATTGCTTGATTTGTTTGAATCCCATGATTTGAGGTATAATCTTTTTAAAGTTTAGCATGATTTTCTCACTCTCAATTTAGCATACACGATTTGTTTGCATAGATTACTTCTTAGTTTGTTTTATTTGATTGAATAAAATATGATTCTAGTTATAATTATAACTAGCTACAGAATCATGAGATTCTGTAGCTAGTTAGAAAAATTTGAATTGCTTGTCTTGATAATTGAAAATATATCTAAAATATTCTTATTTTTATTTGTTAACAGGAACTCATGATTTTCAAAGAGATTTGAAGGACTGTTGGGATCTTCTAGCCATACTATCTTTATGTTTTTAGTAAATAGATTAGGCTGTTAGTTTTTTGGTATCAAGTAAAATCTGGGAGGTTGCATCCCCCACATTTTTTGGAACAAATCGGATGTTATCAACAAGAAACATTTTGTTCCTGGAACCTATATAAGTATGTTATTTTGTAAACCTTAAATCATCTTTGCCTGGGGAAAAAACTATGGATTTCTAATTTACAGACTTGAATAGAATATGATATTTGTCACAGCTTTAGCTTCTCCATATCATGTTTTTATTCAAGTCATGATTATTTCAACTTGTAATTAGATTATGATTGCTTTAGCTATCGTGGTTTATTGTCGATTGGTATGATAAAAATTTACATGTTATCCATGTTTTATGTTCCATATTTAACATACAATAATTATTATGTTCAAACTTGAGATTAAGCGATTTGTCTTCATCGTTTGTTGAACATTTATACACAAGTTTTCACAGCAGGATTTATCTCAATGTGGCTGCTTGTGAAAGTATGAGATTGTTGTGATCATATCTCTTATATGTTATATCATTTGAATTCCATTATTGTTGTTTCACATTTATGAGAAGCAATTGTAGGTTCTGCTACGGGTTTACCTCATCAGACAGGGAGATGGGATGCTACACACTGAACAAATAGTGGATGCGATAACAGATCGGTTTACGAGTTTAATTTCATTAGTTTAATGAATACAGAAACCTCGTGTAGCTAAAACATTTTCTATTATCTGTGATTTCTATTTTCAATTAGACAGTTTGTTATTCCATTTCTTGTTTATAAACATTATAAGAAAATAAATAAAAAAAGATTGAATGATAGCTTTGTTGTTGTTTAATAAATCAATCCATATTCAATTTTCGTGGATTTAGATTAAAATTCGCATTTTGTAAATGTTATATATATATTAGAAATAAATTCATTTGTATATAATATACATACAATAAGTAGACTTATGTTATAAATATTAGTTAGTAAACTGTAAATATATATTAGATCTGTATATAGTTTTCAGCGAGTGTTTTTCATCAAGTTATTTTATCTTCTTTAGTTTTGTTTTTCGCTTTCTTAAGACTTAGATCGACCAATGGAGCCGCTAAACCCGTCGGAGTGGATTAATCCAAATGGCTTGGGTTAAGTAGACAACCCCGGACTGGATTCACTCCTCCAGTTGACAAGCGGTCAATTTTGCCCGTCAACAAGGTGATCTACAACAAATTCATGCACAAAAGATATTTCCATAACAATGTTGAGGTTTAGTTTTCTTGTTTGTATATTGGAGGACAAGGTTGTCCCCAAACTTGGTTATTTTGAGAGGACAAGTTCTGTCCTCAGTTTTGGTGACTTTGAGAGGATTGGTTTTGGTCCTCAGATTTGGAGAATTGGATAAGCTTATAGAACAACAATTTGTGTCTCATATGTGTTGATAATTTATCTTTGATAATTTTTGTTTCCACTGCATATGTTTTCAATCAATAATTTTCAGTGTAGAATTGTTCAGTGATAACAACTAGGGTTTTATTGTTGGTTCACTAGGAAGCAATTTCTTGGATCTAAAAGTTAGTCACATAGATTTGCATGTGAAAATTGACAATTATGGCAAGGTTTGTTCAAAGGCTTTGGCACAAATATGAATCTTAGTATGACATATCACCCAGAGTCTGATGGGATTACAAAAAGGACCAATAGGATAATTGAAGACATGCTTAGGATATACATGATGGATCAACCATCAAAATGGGAAGATTATATCCACTTAGTGGAGTTTTCTTATAATAATGGGTATCAAGCCTCACTAAAAATGAGTCCATTTGAAGATTTGTATAGCAGAAAGTGTAACACATGAGTGAGTTGGGATAACCCAACAAATAGAGCCATAATTGGGCCAGATTTGTTAAAATAAATTGTTGTGGGTGGGAAATCCCTCCTACGGACTAGCACTAAGGGTTTTATCATGCATGTAGAAATGACCTAAAGATTCTTACTTTTTACCATCATCCCATGCCTAAACCCCCATTACTCATATGTAAATACAATGCTCAATAGATTAAGTTGACGTACCTTATTTTTCGTGTTTGATGTCGATCCCTTTTCATGCTTGGTAGTTCTTTGACTACAACTCTCCTCCCAATGCCAACCTGCATTCACTAAAGACAAACAAAGAACTCCACATGCATTTGATCTATGAACTAACGGGTTAGAGATTTAATTAATCATACAATCAATATTCCAATAATGACGATCTCATATGGCAGGATGGGAAAAGCAATTCTTTTATTAACTTCACAATGATACCTTACAATGATAAAGTCAGCTACTGCTCCTCGATCCTGGTCTTGGGCTCTTCTTCCATTGTCTTCCAACTGCTTTGCTCTATACTTCTCTTTGCACAAGGATGGCTAAAGGTTGGGACAAAGGGAATGCTTAATTGGGTATAGTTTCTTTACTATGATTCTCCTCCTTTCAAATGGGACCCTTACC
Organism: Picea sitchensis; assembly: GCA_010110895.2. Taxonomy (NCBI): domain Eukaryota; kingdom Viridiplantae; phylum Streptophyta; class Pinopsida; order Pinales; family Pinaceae; genus Picea; species Picea sitchensis. Next base: position 96,341 of record SNQJ01S0016332.1, on the reverse strand, counting down.
CCTTCTTTTATAGGCTACAAGGAGCTAGGTATTTGGATGAATGACCGTCCATGCATGGTCGAAAGGTTTAGTTAACTTGCCCAAAGTTGTGTGTTCCGTCAGCAACTTTCCTTTTTTCGTGATTTTGTAGGTACATGTGGGCTGTATTGGAGCAGCTAGCGTGTACACGCTTGCAGTAATGGAGCAGGGCGCATGGGCCTTTATAAAGAGGGTTTTTTAACCAGAGTTGTTTAGTAATGGCTTGGCAAAGAAGGAATATGGGATGGCCTGATGTCAGGTAAGTATGTTTGGTGCAAATTAGGGTTATAACAGATGCCCCCTAATGTGTGAGGTCATAAGAGCATCTGATGGCTGAAGTACATTACCAATATTTATCAACGTACCAAATCGGTGAGCCCAGGGACTAGAATTCGGGAGGTGCCATCTGCAAAATAAAAATTGTCGCACCGAGGCGGGTATACCCATGCTCAGAATGAAATAAAATCATGGCTACCAATCAAATACACTGTAGATCCATGTCATATAACTATATAAAGTGTAGCTACGAGCAATACACAATGGATCTACATCTCAAAATAAAAAAGATATACATGTATATTATCCATTTTCTAGAAGCTGATAAGGCCTTATGGCTGGAGATGAGGTATTCAGAGCTCGAGCAACAACTTCAAAATCTTCAAAACTTGGGTAGGAGTGTAATATGAGTGTACGACTTCACTACCTAGAGGTCTTCGATGGCTCGTCGATCATGGACTAGAGAATCTTGATGATCAGACTGAAGGCTTCATTGATTATGAACAAAGACTAGATTGGACTTTCAGGATGGTCGAGCATGAGGGAAAGAGGCAAACTGTAGAGGGGCTGACTCAGGCTTGGAAAAAATTCCCTTGAACAATAGCACGACAAATGATGAGACCCAGGTAGCATGGCATTAACATAAGTTCATGAGGCAGGAGGCAACGCAAACTCTCCATATGTTTGGAAGAATAACCAAACGGAGGAGGATACAACTCAATGTAGCAAGAAAAACTTCCTAAGGTCATATTAAATACCAGGGCTTGACGAACAAATGGAAGGATATGCTTTATCCACGGGTGACTCATTGTGCTTCCAATACAAAGAAAATACTTTTCCCTTCCTCTTTTTGGGGTATATTTGATTTATTTGTCTTTTTCAATAATTTTGGAAAAAGAATAAAAGAATGTTACATTACAAAGGAGGGATGAGTGTCACAAACATATGAGTTCGAGGTGCAAGGACAAGACTGATGTTCAAAGTAAGAACACTTGGGAAAAATCTCTGCTTGGGCCAAAGGTGTCCAGACGTGGAGGCAAAGTGCTACAGGGCTTGCGTATAAGGCATGCTTCAGGTGGTTCAGTTGAGAGAAACATGGAGCCAACATTAGACCAAAGACACAGGTATGCAAACATGGTTAACAAAACACACAATGGTAACATCCTTCGATGTAAGTTTAAAAAGTCGAGAGAAGGTAAGCTTGGTAGTTTTTCATATTTAGAGAGTCTGAAAAACGTAAAAGGAGACTTCAATGGGGTACCTTTTTCAGAGGTAGTCTAGTCAGTTCGAAAAAGGGGTAAACTAGCACCGACAAGACGTCTATTCAAAACCATTTTAACGAGTGTGATAAAGACAAGATCACTCGACGATTTTTCATTTTTAAGGAGTCTGAAAAAATCTTAACTATGGACTCCTTCAGAAATGTTCTTCTGGACTATTTTAACGAGTGTGAAAGAATAAGATCACTCGACGATCTTTTCAATTTTAGGGGTTCTGAAAAGAGATTAACTATGGACTCCGTGGGGGTTCCTTTTTCGTAAATTTAGTCTCTCAGGTCCGAAAAAGGGTTAAAATTATACCTGAGGGTACTCTTCTAGAGATCTGAGGCCTCTAGAGTATACCTTTGTTCGTACAGTTGACCATCCAGACCGAAAAAGGGGTAAACTACCGCCAGATAGACGTGACTTCAAATTTCAGTTTAATGAGCGTGAAAGGCCACAAGATTGCTCAACAATATTTTCATTTTTAGAGGGTCTGAAAAGGGATTAAAAGAAGACCCGTAAGGGACTACGACTCATGTATGGAACTAGTTCAGGTAGAGCCCACTGCTAGGCTCAGACCAAGAGTCTCTTCGATAGTCAATTTGGAAAGTCTCCCAAAAGGGAAGAAAACACAAACCACGATGGAAGTCCTCCCGCGGTATAGAAACCGTAGTCATGGCTTCAAAATCTGAGAAATCACGCAAATGAGGGTCGACAGTCCCAAAGGGTAAAGTAAACTGACCATACTCCATATGGTGATGGAGGTTTTGGCCAGGACTGGCAGAGTCTATCAACAAAGAATCACAAGCACGAGGGCTTGAGGATCTACAAACAATGAGATCAGACTTGGAAGGATACTCAAGCCTACTTGGACCAAGAGAGGGAAGCAAGGGTTCCCATGCCCCCATTGGATAAACCAATGGATCAATTGATGAGACCAAGTCTCGAGAGGGAAAAAATGATTGCATAGGTTCCTTCTCAAAAGCAATTGAACACCGAGGATAAGACGCCACATAATTAACCCGTGGCGGGGTGGAGTCTACACGAACACTAAGAACATATAAAGGGGAAGCCTAAATTAAAGCTGAATTAGGATGGTGATTATCATATGTTAGCTGGTCAATAGTGACAATTCTTCCATTGTGGTGGAAATGCATCACCCAGAAGAGCGTAGATACCACAACGTTCATAGCATATACATAATCACGCTCGAGAAGCATATTGAAATCTAACGGGACTTGCACCACTATAACATCGACATGGATAGTTTTCCCACCTAAAGAGATAGGAAACTGAGGAAGAACCCCTAAATAATCACTAGTACGTCTGTCAAAAGCCAACAGATCATGCGAAGTAGACACAAGCTTGGGAGATCCCAAGACTTTCCAAACCGAGGAGGATAAAATATTGGTGGAGGCTCCTTCATCCACAATACATCGATAAATGTTTTTTGAACTAACTTCAACCCTTATTTGAAAAGGTGCAGAAGAAGGAAGATGAGGCTCAACAAGATAATTCCAATCAAAGGAGACCATTCTATGGCTTAGAGGGGGTGTGCTCGAAATGAGCCGAATGCCCCCTTATTTTGAAAGTACTGAACTGGAAATTCTAAAAACATAGTCGGTAGACACGTCACTCCCCAAAAGAAGAGTGGGATCATCCGATGATTACATCAACATTACCACTTTTGCAACCAATGGATGAATAGGCTACGGGACTACATGGTCTAAAGGTCCCTCATCCCCCAGAAGAGGAGTGGGATCAGTCGATGGCTGCATCGGAATGACCACTTTCGCAACCAATGGTTGAATGGGCTGCATGACTACATGGTCTAAAGTTACCTCACCCCCCAGAAGAGGAGTGGGATCAGCCGATGACTGCATCGGCATGACCACTTTCGCAACCAGTGGCTAAATAGGATGCGAGACTACATGGTCTAAAGGCACCTCACCCCCCAAAAGAGGAGTGGGATCAACA
>SNQJ01S0016332.1:60105-80012 GCA_010110895.2 Picea sitchensis | reverse complement strand
AAAGGTAGAACAGTCGGGGGGGGGTCCAAAATTTCCTGTCGACCATAGATCTAAGCGCCATTAGATCAACCATAGATCTATGTGCACTCTTTAATCTCTGAGTACAAATCAAAATGCACAACAAAAACTTAGGATAGTTCTCTTTTGTGGATTTTTGTGCTGCTTCCCTTTCCTTTTGTCACCATGGGATTAGGAAACACACTTCAAACATCAAAATCATGAATTTTCATCGAACATCATGCATGTTTTATTGAAGGAAAAGATGGCTAGCCTAGTTCCTATCCTACTTACCTACACATTTAGCCCAGATTATATTGTTGGGCCAAGAAATTCCTCTACCCTGGGGCTATTTGACCAAGTTTAAAAAGTTTGATCAAATTTATTCACTAACTAACCTAACTACTTGGCTAAGATTAAACAGTTTAGCCAAGCTTATTCACTAATCCTATCAGCATAAATTCAAAAGGACTTGGCCATGTTTAAACTGTATGGATCAAGTCATTATTATTGCATGGGGCTTTATCCATTTTCTTTTATGCCCTCTTTTATTCTTTTTCTAGTTTTTTTCATTTTTCTTTTCTTTGTCTTTCTTTTCTTTTCTTTTCTTTTCTTTTGTTTTTCTTATCTTTTTCTTTTCTTTGAAAACCAATTTGTAGAATGAAACATTATTTGCAACCCAAAAAACACTGAAGGGATAAAATTCCAGTCATTAGTTGATCCTATGAAAATTAGGGTTATAACAGTGGCTCCACCTGGGGATGGTACTCTCCTTGTGAAGTGCCAAGAATCCTGCTTCCTGATGTCCTGAAAGATTTTCTCCAGAGCTTCTTCTACTATTTGATTTGTTTTATTTTGAAAATTTTGGTGACATTGTCCAATGGCTTAGGGCCTTCTCTGTGGGCTTAAACCATTTGATCAACGCCACCCACTCATAAACTGTAAGTAAAAGAAATGGTTGGTACAATGGAAATGGGTGGCTAGGGCCTTTATCGGGGTGGTGAATAATGCTTCAGCATCCTACCATTCACAGGTCCACCTGTCAGTTCTGTTCCATCATTGTTCTTAAGCAAAAAAACGTTATTTCCTCTTAATGCCTGAATAATGTAAGGGCCCTTCCACAAGATATCAAACTTTCCATGTTTACCCTTATCTTCATTCCTAGAATCTCATTTCAGTACCAAGTCACCTAACTCAAAATCATCTTCTTTAGTTCTTCAGTCAAAAATATATTTGATGTTTTCCTAGATGACCTGAGTTTTGTTGTATACTTCTTCCCTAGACTGCTGCAAATTAATCATCTGATTTATTCTCCTTTGGGAATCATTTGGTTCAGCTTGCATCTCTTGCAACAATTTCATGACAGGGACCCCCAAAGAGGTAGGGAAAACTGCTTTAGTACCATAAACCAACTGGTATGGAGACATACCAATTGATCTCTTGGTGGTCAGTCTGTCAGCCCAAAGTTCAAAAACCAACTTATTATGCCAGGACTTCTTATTTTCTTGCAGTGTCTTCTTAATGATATTCACTAGAGTTTTATTGGAGGACTCAGCTAGCCCATTTCCATGAGGGTAATAAGTTGTGGAGTTTCCTAAAGTAATGTGATATTGGCTACAAAACTCTATGAGATTTTTGGATCAGAAGGTTGTTGCATTGTCAATTATGATTTTTCTAGGACATCCAAAACGAGACAAAATATGATTTTCCAGAAATTTAATGATGACAGAGTTAGTAACTTACCTGCATGGTACATCTTCGATCCACTTTGTGAAATAGTCTGTGGCAGTGAGAATCCACCTGTCTTGGCCCGAAGAAGGAGGGTGTATCTCTCCAATGAAGTCCAAACCCAATTGCTGGAAAGGAGCTTCAACTGAGATGGATTTCAGGGGAAAAGTCAGAAGTTTCTTTTTACCTTCGAACACTTGACATTTATGGCATGAGGTTACTTTTTGATGTACATCAGAAAACAACGTGGGACAGTAAAACCGACCTCTGAGGATGTTATTAGTTGTAGTCTTCCAACTCAGATCCCCACCACAGTCTCCTGCATGAAAATCCTGCAGAAATTTGTCAGCTTCGTCTTTTAACAGGAAATTAAGAAAGATACCTTCATAATCTTTCCAATAAATATTACCTTCTAGAATACAAAATTTCAATGCTTTTAGTTTCAAAAACCTTGCTTTAGTTTTAGTTTGACCAGGGGGAGCTTGTAAATTATGCAGGACAAATATTAGGTCTGCGTACCATGGAGAGTTTAGGAATACCTCTTTCACGCTTGGAGTTGCCTGCTCTCCCTGCTCATCTACTGTAACCAAGAAATTAATATCTAAAGCATGGAAATTGGATTCAGCCATCAACTTTGCTAGACCCTGACCTTTGATCAGTTTAGTAGGTTTAATCTCTATATCATATTCCAGAATAACAACAATCCACTTTCCTCTTCTACCATCCAGATTATCCTGAGTTAGAATATCCTTTACCACTGCATTTGGAACATAACCAATTGTGTGGGAATGGAGAATATAGACTCTAAAATTCTTTATGGATTTCACTAGAGAAAAAGCTTCTTTCTCCAATATTTTATAATTCAGCGCAACATCTTTCAAGGATTTGCTGAAAAAGGTTATGGGTTGTTCATACCCTTCATTTTTTTTCTGTAGTACTACTGTTGCGATGGTGTGTTCAGATGCAAAAGAGAAAAGGTAAAAATCTTTGGTGAAGTTTGGACTGATCAAAAGTGGAGCTTGTGTGAGCGCATGCTTAACCTGCTCAAATGACTGCTTGGATTCAGTGTTCCATTTTATTTTTGTGTCCTTTTTCAACATATTTGTGATGTTCTTGAGAACCTCAGCCAGGTTGGGTAAGAATCTTCTCAGGAAGTTTATTTTGCCAATGAATGATTGCAACTCTTTAATGTTCCTAGGGTGTTCCAATTTATGTATGGCCTCTATTCTTCTAGGATCTATTTTAATTTTGTCCTTAGAGATTATGTGTCCCAATAGCTTGCCTTCCTCTAACCCAAAAAGGATTTTCTTGGGATTCAAAGAAATCCCAAATTTCCTTCATTTCTCAAACACTCGTCTGCGATGCTGTAAATGTTCCTCGTTAGATTTGGAATAGACCATCACATCATCCAGATATATAACTATAAACCTACCAAGCTCATCCACAAAATCAATATCCATTTCTCTTTGCAAAGTGGCACCAACGTTCATCAAACCAAAGGGCATCTTCACATACATGAAGGTTCCTCGGGGTGTGGTAAAGGTTGTTTTCTCCTAATCGTTTAGGTGAACAAGAACCTGGTTATAGCCTAATAAACCATCTAGTAAAGAAATCATGTTGGCCCCAACTATCTTTTGCAAGATGTGGTCCATTTTAGGCAAAGGGTAATTGTCTTTGAGGGAGACCTTATTAAGGTTTCGGAAATCAATGCAAAGCCTGATTTCTCCAGTCTTCTTTCTGGTAGGAACCAGATTAGAAACCCACTTGGAAAATCTTAAGGGAACTATGATTTTGGAACCATACATCTTTTTAATCTCTTTTTCTATCAGGGGAAGTAACTTGGGATTGATTCTCCTAAGTTTTTGTCTAAAAGGTTTGTGTTCTTATTTTATCGGGATCCTATGATGTATGATACTTATGTTGTAAGATTTTAAATCCTCGTAACCCCAAGCAAACACATCTACATATTCCTTAAACAGTTCAATTTATTTGAGCTTATGCTCAGGGGGTAAAGATTTGGAAAGTTTTATCATCTTGGGATTCTCCTCTGTCCCTATGTTACATTCTTCAACCTCTTTACCACTAGCTTCAATTTTGGGTTTTTTTTCTACATCGTTAAAATCAAACAAGTCCTATAACGGAACTAAACCTCTAGGTAACACATTGTTTTTTAAATGAAAAATATCATAATCTACTTCATTTTCATTCAATTCATCCGAATCTACTTTATTCACACTACCATTTTCAAAAACAGATTTATTTACATTATCATCGTCATTTTCTAAGTCTATATTTGTACATTCAAAGTCATTTTTACACTGTAGAAAATCTTCAATTTGATCGTCATTCCCAAATACCTGCTAGTATCTGATGTTGTTTGGGACAGTCGGTCTACACTTCACCTCTCTGTGTATTGGCGAGTGGGACGGAAAGGTATCTTCCATGTAGCAGTCGATGTAGCCAATCTGTCTGCTAATAGGTTTTGTCCTCTAGGCGTCACCTGCAAATCGATTTATGTGAAACATTGAAGGGCATCCAAAGCAACATTCCTATAAGCTCTAAGTCTGGGATATTTTGTTGCATACTCACCTTTAATTTGTTTGATAATCAATTCAGAATCACCTCTTACCATAATTTGTTTGACACCAACCTTCTTCAGTATTTTCAGGCCGAGCATCAAAGCTTCGTACTCAGCTATGTTGTTAGTGCACTGAAAATTCAGTTTGTAAGAGTGGCTCTTTGAATACCTCGATTTGTGATTGTGCAACCAAACTCCAGCTCCAACTACCTCCTTTCTCACGGCTCCATCAAAATCCATGCTCTAAAAATCTGCTGACAGTTCCTCACTTTCTACAGTTGTAGTATTTCTTACCTCAGTGATTGCTTTATCTTCTTTCGGATCAGGTGTATCATCTTCCAACTGAGAAATTTGTCCTTCTAGGTCACCATCATTATACAAAATAAAGGAATCCATATCAAAGTGTGCAGAGTATAGTGGGTAGTTATGTGGCTTTTCTTGACTATTGACCATGTATTTCATTAGAGTCTCTCTGTATAGCCTTCTCTGTTGTCCAAATACCAGGATTGTGGCATAAGACATGTCTAAATGTAAGGTGCCTTTCAACTTGCCCCCCCAAGACCTGGATAGAAACATACCATATTTCGGGGGGATGTCCGCAACCACAACATCCATAACCATGATTTTTGTTGGGATTTGAACCAGAGTGATACATAAATCTTTAATCAGCCCTATGCATTTGACCTTGCTACAGTCAAAAGAATGAAAATTCTTGTAAGGTCTGGTGACCTCAATTCCCAACTTCTCCATCACATCTTTGGGCATCGGGTTGTGAGAGGCGCCTGAATCCAGCATAGCATTATGTAAAATCAAGTCGTGGATATTTAGGCTAATGTAGAAAGGGGGAACACCATCGGTATCAGTTTGACCATCAACTTCAGGTCCAAACAGGAGCTTAGGTTGATCATCAATAAGATTTACCGTGTCCGAATGATTTGTTGATCCGACAGTCAAGGCCTTCGTACCTATCTCTGGCTCGATGCTCAATTCTTTAATCACCTGTGACCTGTAAGTGTTCTTACTCATCAGCTTGGAAAGGGGAATGGGAAGCTTCAATTTGGCTAATTCCCCCTCAAGGATGAAAGTAGTGGAATCTTTGCTTAGGATCTGCATTTATGATTTTTCTACCATGGTCTTCTAGGCAGAAGCACTTGGTTGACTAGTTGATTAAGCCTCAGTCTGATTTGATCTTTATAAAATTGTAGGGTTTCTTTTTGTAGGAGATTCAACATTACTCCCCTCAGGTACTTTCTTGGTAGAATTATTCGAGGTTTTCTTGGTCTCGACTGTTTTCTTCGTTTCGGTTGCCTTATTTGGAGGATTGTCATTCGTCTTTTTTTTCTCAGATTGTACTACCTGTGTACTTCCATTATGGCATTTTCAAATGCCTTCTATTTTGTTTCTTCTGCTTCCTCATTTACCTATGTTTGCGAAAGAAGAAAAATCTCTTGCTCTTCCTGAGTGAGAAATATGGAATCATCATCGTGAACTCCCATGAGGTTTATATGAGTGTCATCCAATTCTTTGATTATTTCCTCACCTTCATCAGTGTAATTTTCCTGAAGGGGTGGTCTGATCTACTGATCAGGACCCCTCTCTTCTCTTTGATCCCTAGGAACTCTCTACCTGATTTGGGTGGGATTTCTTTTGAAGTTCGGATTCTGAATCTGAGGAGCAGATTAGTTTTCTCGGGGAGGATTTCTGTCAGCTATAGTAAGTCTCTCCATCATCCTCTCCATCACTCTAGCTAAGGAATCCAGTTTGGCATCTGAAGAGGAAGTGGAAAGCTCCTCTTTAATCATGACCCTCCTTTATGTCCTCTGCCTGGATCTTCTGGCTAATAGGTTGGCTTATACGTTTACTGCACTTTTTTGCATGTCTTCGAGACTGGAAAACTTTCTTTCCCTTAACTGATATGATATATCAATGTCAAAACCGTCAGGGAATTTTATTAATGCCAAACCTTGAGGTGGTTTGATATCTATTGGAATTGCATTGTACAGATTGTTGAAGCGGGTGCAGTAGTCATGTATTGTCTCTCCTTGGTTCCTTCTGATGTTTTCATATTCTGACAAGATTTGGAGAGGATTTTTCATTACCTCCCATCTGTCGAGAAAAATTCTTTGAAAAGAGGCAAGGTCAAATACAATAGTAGGACGTAAGTCTTTGAACCATTTCTTAACATCCCCAGTCAGACTCTGTGTGAAGATTCTCATTTCAATGTAAGCTTCATCTACTTCCTGTAAATCAAAATAGTCATTCATTTTGTCAACATGTTGTTGTGCATTAAGAGGACCAGTGCCATCAAACTGTGGAAGTCTGGTTTGATAGTCCTGGGGCATGGAGTGTAAGGGAGAGGCCAACACCAAGGGATCATATATGTCTACCATGATAGGTGGAGGAGGCTGAAAAACAACCTGTGTGATTGGAGGGGATGTGACAGAAGCTGTGGAGGAGGAAGGGCTAGGAGGAACAAAGTGAGTTGGTTAAGGTTTTACAGAATCTGCAGCAATAATTAAGGAAGAAATTTCAACTGATTGCTAGAAGTGAGATTGGTATAAGGCTTGATCAAGGTTTGCTACTAAATTTTCTAACTTGTCAAAGTCTTGAAGAAATCTTTGATCAACGTCTGCCTTGGGAGAGAGTATTTCAGCGGTCCGGGGTTGTAGGATGGTTTGACCTAAAATCGTTTCACTCACAAAGCCGTCAGATAAGTATTTATAACAAAAATTACAAACAACCCTGTCATTAATGATCAGGATGTGGTGGGATATGAATCTAACTAACTAGATAACAAGATACAAAAATATAGGAACTGTTGATGATCTGTCGGATTCTCTAGGATGATTTTGGGGAAGGTCGTTGGTGAATCATTCATGTGACTTTGACTGCTCTGCATGCTGACTCGGATTGTACACCTCATCCCTTATTCGATCAAAGTGCATAGATCTTCCCATATTTGTTGACTGGGAATGGTGACTTTGAGCAGTCTTCGATAGATTTCATCTATTTTTGTATATTTGGCAAAAGTCAGCTTGGTGATGAAAATAAACTTGATTTTGTGTTGGATACTGAGGTCTAGCTGCAAAGTCTCCTGAAATGCCTTGCATGTTATGCTACCTTGTATTCCTAAAAACTTGGAACTATCCTTGGCCAACGTGGAAATCTTCTGCTTGTAGTTAGAAAGGGTCATCAACTAGTCATTTAGAACCAGTAAACTAGGAAGGCCTTTCTTTTTCAAAACATCAATCTTGTTGAAGAATATATGAACTCCGATATCCATGTTCTGGACTTTCTCCTCCAGTTGCAACATTAATCCTCTTTTAGTCAGGACTCTTTTAACCTCGAGGATAGTTTTTGTCCTATCTTCAATCTTCAGGTCTTCCAACTCTTCCCTAGTCTTTGAATTCAAAAACCTGATGATTTCATTCGCTTCTGTGGACATTTCCCCCAACTCTCCCTTTATCTTTTTGATGGCCTGCCTGCTCCTCAACACCAGTTCATGTTGTTCGAACATAATTTGCACCATGGGCAAGATTTCATTTATGGATTTGGAAATATCCATCCAAATGTTCTCCTTGGATTCTGCTAGTGTTTTGCCTACAATTGTTTGCTTTTGCAGTTGCTAGATTTCCTGCTTAAGATTTTCTGATGTCTACCTCTCATTATTGTAGCTGGCTTGGAAAGAAGATTTAAGATTCTAGAGATTTTCTATCTCTTGCTGCAATTTTCTAATTTCTGCTCCTTGTAAGGTCATCTCTTCCATCGACTTTGCTAGATTTTTAGAAGTCTCTAGAACTTTCACTGGGGAAACTGATGGAAGTTATGTTGTGGTAGCTATTGATACTGTCATTGTGCTAACTCTTGTGAGGGGAACTGCACTCAATGGGATCACTTCCATATGTGTTGCATGTTCCTTCTCCTTTACTAACCTTTCCATCTCTGCTTCCATCTCTTTTATTTGTGCATTTTGTTCCATGATCAACTTTAGCATCTCCTCCTTCTCACCTTCTGTCTCAACCATCTCTTTGGCCTGTGAGTCTTCTGTAGCTGGCCGTTTTAGTTGCTTTCTCAGAGATGCTATGTCAACATTCTTTCTCTTGAGCATCTCCTCAACTGCTTTCACATTTAAGGGGTCATACCCAATTTTGAGCACCAATTCTTCTAAAGAATTAATCCTGTTATCCTTTGCAAAAGATGATACTTTATCCAGTTTTAATTGAGTTTGAACATTGTTCAGAGAAACCTGTAATTTTGCAGCAGTAGTGGAAGCGTTGGCCAATATTGAGAAAACCATTTCTCTAGTATGCCTGTGCAAATCCATTTGATCAGTTGGATGTACTTGCTTGGCATCAAAATCAAGTGTTGACCTTTTGTAATCAGTGATTTCCTTTGGATGAGGCACTTGTGCTTGCAGAAACGCTATGTGCATTCTCCCTTTTTCTGTATCAAAAGTAGAGAGCAATCTATGTTTTTTTGTTGATGTCTGCTTCTAGAATTGATCATAAGTGTGACTTGTCAACATCTCGTTCTTCTTCTTGATTAAATCATACTTTTCAAAAATACTCATTTTTGCAGATCCTGGTGGAGGCTGGGTGATCATAGTGGTATCAGTCTGCTTCTTTGAGGAAGAAGTAGACATCATCTGATGGCTTCTTAAGAATGGTGATGAATTCTCTCCCTCAACTACTATGGTAAACTGGGTCTCTTCCTCTCTAGACCTGTCAGTAGTGTGAGTGGTTTTAGGCCTTTTCTTGTACACTTGGAAATCCTTTGCTAACACTTCAGTGGCTGAAGGCGAGACATCCTTTCTGGGTCTTTTCTCCTTTGGTACTTGTGGATTAGTGGTTTGTGAAATAATGGTTGGAGGATATTGTTGTTCTGCTTCTTCCAGAGTGTTCACCTCTGTTGGCACTTGGTTATGGAAGGAAGCAAAGACCAAGGAATAAAAGGTAAAGTGAGAACTATGCGGGAAACACAGTGACTGTCATTGGGTCAAAGTAAGCAAAAGAGCAGAAAAGCTAGAGCGAAGTACGGAAAAGCAAGTCGTTGGATGAGGAGATCAGGGATGACAACTCAACAAGAGAAAAGAATCATGGACAACTCAGCAAGAAGAGAAAGCCACCATTGGATGCTTTGGAGCACCACACGACGAGGAAGGAAAGACAGACTAGTGAAGCCCGGAAAACGCGGGTCAAGTTGACCTAGAGTTTTAGACACCTAGGGTTTTGGGTAATTAGGGTTTTGACACCTAGGTTTTGACCTAAGGCTATCGATGAGGGACTATAATGTATAAATAGAGGTCGAGAGGAGGACCTAGGTCGGGTCGGTAGTAGCATTGGGTATTTCTATTGATTGTGGTTGATTGAGAGATTATTGTATTGTGAGAGAGAGAAGTGCTGAGAGTGAGAGCCTTCTAGTATTGTAAGATCTTCAGTTGGGTGTGAAGATTAGATCCTGCAGCTGGGTGCACAGTAAGGGGAGAGAAAGAGAGAGGATATGCTTTACAGAGCACAGATCAGAACTGTAAGCTTTATCTTAATATATCATAAGCACAGTTCTGCGGACGTAGCCCTAGAGATAGGGTGAACCATGTACATTTTGTGTTATATGTGTGATTGATGCCTAGATTCCTTCATTGTTATGCTATCATTTGCGTTATTGTGTTAGATCGGATCTATAGCTGCGTAGAGTAGATCTAGCTGATAAGTGACACATGAATGCTACATTATTATTGTATTAGTTCCACTTGATATTCCCCTTGTTTTAGACATCTCTATCCTACAACCCTCCTCTTAGTTGCTTCAGGTAAGACTGCATCTTCTTCACAGGTGTTGTCGAAAGGAACAATAGCTAGGGCTTGTTGGTGCACTCTTGGAGTGAACCCCGGGTCTACCCCTGTGCCAACAAATGGTTCCGTTGTCAGGACTGAAATCTTTTTAAGGGAATGTCAAAGTGGTTCCCATCAAAGACCAAGATTCAAAAGTGGATATAGGATCAAGAGAGGGACTTCGCTGAAGCCCAGAGCAGGAACCCTAAACTGAGTACTGAAGATTGGCTACAAAGATACATCTTCACCGACATTCATGAGATATTATTTGGAGTAATCCACCAGGAGTTGTTTGAGTGGTTGGCTAGGTCAGTCGATACCCAGTTCGAGATCAGATCTAGACCTCCTGTGGTTTGGACACCGGCACTGATCCAGAAGGTCAAGAGAGTTGACAACATTGTATCCAGAGTAGTAGATCATTGGTTTGATAGTACCATTGGAGGGTATATCACCAAGTTTGTTGTTGACATAACAGAATCATATAGCCAAGCCGAGAGATACTTTTTCAAAGGACCCAGAGGAAAATTTTTGCACTTTCTGAAGCTGAGAATCAAGATGCTCTTGCATGAAAACCACATCTTGAAGATACAGTAGATTGGTCAGACCTGAAAAGGCTAATGTTCAAGAACTCGAACAGCGAAAACGACACAGAAGAAGGGCATACGCGTAGTGGGAAAGTATTCCAAGGGGTTCACCTTGAGAACTTGTTTAAGAAAAAATACGGAGAAGAGGGTTTCTATAGTGGAGAAGAGGTAGATATAATCGACGAAGAACAATCAGAGCCCACTAGAACAGAAGAAGGGGAAGATGAAGAACTTCGCCAAAGCGAGCCAGAAACCTCAGGAACTACGCGGACTACTGAAGTAAGTAACATTAATCCTCCTATTGTCTCAACAGTACCTAGCAGTCAGAATAGGAAGAACCACCAAAGTCCTCAGAACATTGTTACTGGTAGCTCAACATCTACTTAGACAAGAATCCTAGTCAGCTCTATGGCAGATGAAATGAGGCTCCCTATCTTTAGATGAGATGGATCTGAAGATCTAGATCAACATTAGTTTCTGTGTGAAGCCATATGGAATATTAAAAATATCACCGATGAAGCCATCAAGAGAACCCAGTTCAGCACTATGCTAAGGGACCGTGCACTAAGCTGGTACATGAAACTTGTCCAAGGACTGGCATAGCCTAAGCCATTGAATGAGGTCAAGAATGCACTAATTACAGACTTTAAGAAAGCTAAGTCAGAATCACAATGTATTACAGAGCTAAAAGAGATCAAACAAAAGATAGCAGAACTTGTTTGGGAGTTCGACCAGAGATTCAAGACCCTAACAAGCCGATTAACTTTTCAGATCCCCGATGAACAGAACAAAGAATGGTTGATCGTTGTGTTGTTACCACACATCAGAGTCCCTCTGATGCAATAGAAGATTGCATCGCAGGCAGAAGATTTGGAAATCGCCATGAATCTTGAATCAACACCTATTGGAGAATTGAGCTCAAGCATGATCCAGATCTTGAGTTAGTTAACCAATTTGTCTTTATAGGTTGAGGATATGAAGAAAGATAAGGGAAAATACAAAAGGGAAGATGTCTAGTGTGTAAGATGTAGATCAAAAGTCAGGATAAGGAACGATGTCCTTTATTTCATGAGTATTTGGCCTCAGGAGCGTCGAGCCCCTTGAAGCAAGTTAACCTACCCTGGTGTGATGTGTGCAGAAATAGGCATCGCCCAGGTGAGTGCTATTACATGCAGAAGTATGTTCAGACACCCACAAACTTGTATTGCACATTCTATAAATCATTGGGGCATGATGATCGAGATTGTAGAGCTACGATCTCATGCATGAGAGGTTGAGGGACATGTACAAGATTCAAGGCAAAGTACAGCAAGAAGGAAACACTCTGCAGTACAACTCTCCAGGGAGAGGAAACTTCAATCCTTGTGGTGGATACAGAGGATGAGGAGGAGGAGGAGGTATGGGCCAAGGTCGAGAACAAATAATCTGTTATAATTGCGTGCAGCCAGAACACTTAGCAAGGGATTGTTAGAATCCTTGCACAACCTGTAGTTATTGTAACTCCTTCGAGCATGTCATAGAGGAATGCCATGTGCTACTGGCTAAACTTCAGGAAAGACGAGGACCCCAACATAACCCACAAGAACAATTGATATATGCTGAACCTCGCGGAACCAACCCTAGAGTCATTGTCATTACTCGAGGAGGCGCTGCTACAGGAGAGGATAGAACAACCCAAAGAAAGATCGCAAAAGAGTCAGGTATCAAGAAAGCTGAGGAGAAGACTCAGGCTTTTGATGCAAAGAAAGAAAGACGAATCTTTGAGGAAGCAAGACAAGAGTTCGAGAGGAACCAAGGGTCCTCATCTAGAACACAACCAGAAGTAAAAGAGTATGAAATGCCTCAGGCATTTGATCAATCGGTTGTGCATAAAGAAGGAAAAGAGGTAAGTACGCTCATCGACTTTTTGTACACTTGTCTTAAATTAATTCAAGATGAGAAAGTTGTACAAGAGTTACAGAACCTAATCAGGCAGTATGAGCTAGGAAAGGTAGACCCCTTGCTGAAAAGGGTAGTACACCAGATTGGTAAGAAGAGAAGAACAAAGAATTACATTTGAATACTCAAATAGGAGAGTATGATATAGACTATGTGGTCCTCGACTTAGGGTCGGAGGTCAACGTCATGATGAAGCAAAGTTGGGCACTGATGGGAAAACCAAAGCTGATATTTCCCCTATCAAGCTTCACATGGCTAATCAGTAAGTTGTTAGCCCATTTGGACAATTGGAGGATGTCCCTGTGGACATCGACGAAGTTAGAACCTTTGCATACTTTGAGGTAATTGAAATTGTTGATGATAGTTGCCCTTACCCTGCATTACTAGGAATTGATTGGGCCTTCAACAATTCTACTGTGGTCGATTTAAAGAAAAGACGCATGAAATTTGAAGCAGATGGCCTTAGGGTCATTGCACCCTTAGATCTAGATGAAGGTCCGCAATATACAGAGACCATCATAGAAGAATACTATGCATATGGGTTGGAAAACATCTATAAATTAACAGCCAGACAACAGGATTATATCAACACTACTACCGATGGGAATCTAAGATGGCGAAGTGACAACATGTTTTCATCAGATTGAGAAGAAGCGTTGGAGAACTGGCAGAACCAAATGTATGAAGTATCCATAAGGAGATGTGCTCGACTAACTAGAGAAGTTCATTGGATTGGTACAACAATAAGTAACTTACCTACCTTTGATGGTCTGAATCCTTTAGAATCCTTCTTGATGGACTTTGAAGCAATTGTACCAGCACAATAGAGGTTGTTGGCTATGGAAGAGGCCCTGAAAGCTACACCAGCAATATGGTGGGGGACACATAAAAGAAATATCACAGACTGGACACAATGTTGAACCTTGATGACAGCGCGGTTTTCAGTACAAGTAGGAAGCTGCCCAAAGGACCATGTATGAAGTTGCGAAGAGGCCTAGAGTGACATTCCTCTAGAACAATGGGTACACAGATTCATTAACACCCTAGACACGACCCCTATTAATTGGTACCTTCAAGCTGAGTTGTGCCTTATCACTGCAGATTGAGAAGGTATGCTTTAGAATTTTGTAACCACCTTTTTGTTTGAAATTGAATTTCCTTCAGTAGATCAAGCATTAAATATTGTGAGGCAGAAATTATTTAAGGAGGCATCTAGCCTCCCTTTGGAGCAAGAAGAGGACGAATGGACTACGCCATTCTAGAAATTACAAGGATGTTACAACATTAATTCCGATGAAGATGATGATCCGAGGAAGGTAAACATTGCTAAGATAGAAGGCCACATAGATGTGGAAGGACTAGGAGTTGAACTTCCATTCATTGGACAACCGATCAAGATAAAGAAAGTCAATATTGGGACAGAGGAGACACCAAAGCTTGCCAATGTTGGAGATTACTAGGATGTTGCTACCATTGACAAAATTATAGAATTACTGCACAAGTATCAAGACTTGTTCCCGACCAAGTTCACTGATATGAAGGGTATCAAAGGACCTATGGGAAAGATGAGAATAACTTTGAAACTTGATGCGAAGCCAGTCAAGTAAAGAACCTATAGATTGAACCCAAAATATAAGGAAAAAGTGAAGATTGAGCTCGACAGAATGCTGGAAGCAAGGATTATTGAACCTGTCGAAGAGTCAGAGTGGATCAGCCCTATGGTAGTACAAGACAAGAAGACAAGTGAGATCATAATATGTGTGGACCTCATAAATTTGAACGATGCTTGTTTGCATGACCCCTTCCGTACACCATTCACCGATGAAGTATTAGACAATGTGGGAGGCCAGGAGGTATATTCTTTTACAGATGGGTTTTTAGGATATCATCAGATCCGGATTGCCAAAGAGGACCGCCACAAGACCACATTTTCCACAAAATGGGGATCCTACCAATACACAGTGATGCCATTTGGACTAAAGAATGCCCCAGCCATCTTTTCTAGGGTGGTGATTGAAGCGTTCAAAGAATTTTTTCATAAGTTATTAGAAGCCTATTCTGATGACTGGAGTGTTTTTAGTCTACTGAAAAACCATATTGAATGTCTAAGGCTAATGTTGGATAAATGCAGGCAATGTCAAATTTCTTTGAATTTGAAGAAGTGCATCTTCTTCTCACCATTTGGAGTATTATTAGGTCATATTGTATGCAAGCAAGAATTGTTGGTGGACCCATCCAAAATTGCAATTATAGTTGATTTTCCACCTCCTACCTCAGTCAAACAACTGCACTAGGACATACTGGATATTACAAAAAAATTACCAAAGGATATGCTCAGATTACTGCGCTGATGGAGAAGTTATTAAAGAAAGACTGTATGTTTGGTTGGACAGAAAAATGCAAGCAAAGTTTTGACACACTGAAACAAAAGATGGTGACTGCGCCTATTCTGGTCTTTCCAGATTGGAGCAAGGAATTTCATGTGCATGTTGATGTGTCTTCCATTTCATTAGGAGCAGTACTAGCACAACCTGGAGAAGGGGACATTGATCATCCATTAGCATTTTCCAGCAGAAAGCTATCCATAGCTGAAATTAATTACACCACTATAAAGAGAGAAAGATTAGCCATGGTGTATGCATTACAGAAATTCTGCCACTACTTGTTGGGAGGACACTTTAAAATGTTTACTGATCACTCTGTGCTGAAGTACCTGGTCATAACCCAATGTTGGGGGGGGGCGAATATGCAAATGGCTTCTCCTGTTTCAAGAATATGATTTTGAGTTCACAGTTAAGCCAGGAAGAATGAACAAAGAACCTGACCACCTTTCGAGGTTGGAACATGGCGAAGAACCCACCATTCTGGAGGATACACTACCGAATGCACAGTTTCTTGCCATAAGGAAGATGGATGACCACTTCACAGACATAGTCCAATTCCTTTCAACAGGAATGGCTCCAAGTGAGTATACAATTTCCCAGAAGAAACAACTAGTGGTGCGCGTTGTAGACGTTTCACTGATAGTTGGTCAGCTATATAAGATGGGACCTAATGTGATACTAAGAATATGTGTGATGGAAGCAGAGCACCCACTAATCCTCGTAGAAGCTCATGAAGGCATCGCAAGAGGACATTACACAGGCAAAGCAACTGCGCAGAAGGTTCTGCAAGCTGGCCTACTTTACACAAAGATGCTAAAGAGTATACCAGACCCTGTGATGTATGCCAAAGATTTGGAAAACCATCCAGAAGAGAGGAAATCCCACTAGCACCATAGATGACCCTACAAGCATTTGAAAAGTGGGCCATTGACTTTGTGGGACCTATAAACCCACCAGGAAAGCGCACAGGAGCAAGGTATATTATCACTGTGACAGAATACCTGACTAGATGGGTTGAAGCAAGAGCAGTCAAGGACTGTAGTGAAACTACAGCTGAACGTTTTATATTTGATGTCATAATAACCAAGTTTGGATGCCCTAATACCCTTATGAGTGATCAAGGCACTCATTTCATCAACAAGAAAGTTGAAGCCCTGACTGAAAAATTTGCAGTCCACCATCAGAAGAGTACACCTCACCATCCACAAGCAAACGGAACGGTTGAAGCATTCAACAAAATCTTGGAGACAACATTGACAAATATTTTCAGTGTGAACAAGGATGATTGTGATTTAAGAGTACCAGCAATACTCTGGGATTATAGAACCACTTGCAAGAAATTAACAACGTAGACCCCTTTCAAGTTGGTTTATGGTCTTGAAGCTCTTATCCCGATGGAGTACTTGGTACCAATCTTAAGAATTGTTGCATTTACAAACATGGATGATACTAACGTTGTTTGTGAGATGCTTTCCCAGCTAGTTGAACTAGAAGAAGACAGATTTATCGTAGGATTCCATCAACAGGTACAGAAGGGAAGAGAGAAGGCCTATAATGACAGACACATCAAGAAGAAGGTGTTTAAGCAAGGTGATTTAGTACTGGTGTATAACAGTAAATTCATAAAACATCCAGGGAAGTTCAGAACGCATTGGCTCGAACCATATGAGATCGCCTATGTTACATAAGGAGGAGATGCCTAGATGAAGACATTGAAGGAATATTGGAAAGAGAGATTAGTAAATGGGAATCGGCTGAAGTTGTACTATGACAACTAGTTGCCTCGCAGCTCTCAGTAAAAGTAAGGAGAAAAGGGTCTAAGTACCAGGTGCAGTTGAAACTGGGTACCTGACACAAAAAATACAGTTTGCACAAGGAAGGGAAGGAGACATGGATCAGAAAGCAAAGGTTGCACTCCGCAGTCCAAATTCAAAGTGACATGGAAAGATCATAATTGAAGTGCCTCAGGACGAGTCATGGGTGAGTGTTGGGGGCCTGTTGGCCCTTGGTTATGGAAGGAAGCGAAGATCAAGGAAGAAAAGGTAAAAAGAGAACTGCGCGGGAAACACAGTGACTGCCACTAGGTTGAAGTAAGCAAAAGAGGAGAAAAGATGGAGCGAAGTACAAAAGATAAAGTCGTTGGATGAGGAGATCAAGGATGACAGATCAATAAGAGAAAAGAATTGTGGACAACTCAGCAAGCAGAGAAAGCCACCATTGGATGCTTTGGAGCACCGCGCCACGAGGAAGGAAAAACAGGCTAGCGAACCCCAGAAAATGCGGGTCAAGTTGACCTAGGGTTTTAGACACCTAGGGTTTTGCGTAATTAGGGTTTTGACACCTAGGTTTCGACCTAAGGCTATCGGTGAGGGACTATAATGTATAAATAGAGGTCGATATGACCTAGGTTGGGTCGGTAGTAGCATTGGGTATTGCTATTGATTGTGGTTGATTGAGAGATTATTGTACTGTGAGAGAGAGAAGTGCTAAGAGTGAGAGCCTTCTAGTATTGTAAGATCTTCAGCTGGGTGCGAAGATTAGATCCTATAGCTGGGTGTGTAGGAAGGGGAGAGAAAGAGAGAAGAAGAGAGAGGATCTGCTATCCAAAGTACATATCAGAACTGTAAGATTTATATTAATATATCATAATCACAGTTTTGTGGACGTAGCCCTAGAGAGAGGGTGAACCACATACATTTTGTGTTGTATGTGTGATTGATGCCTGGATTCCTGTCATTTTTATGTGGTCATTTGCGTTATTGTGTTAGATC
Source organism: Picea sitchensis (assembly GCA_010110895.2). Lineage (NCBI taxonomy): Eukaryota > Viridiplantae > Streptophyta > Pinopsida > Pinales > Pinaceae > Picea > Picea sitchensis. The sequence continues at coordinate 62,202 of SNQJ01S0016332.1, read as the reverse complement.
ATATCTATAGTTGCGCAGAGTAGATTTAGCTGATAAGTGACACATGAATGCTACATTATTGTTGTATTAGTTCCACTTGATATTCCCCTGGTTGTAGACATATATGTCCTGCAACCCTCCTCTTAGTTGCTTCGGGTAAGATTGCATCTGCTTCGCAGGTGTTGCCAAAAGGGCCAACAGCTAGGGCTTGTTGGTGCGCTCTTGGAGTGAACCTCGGGTCTACCCCCGTGCCAACAACCTCCCACTCTATTTGGTTCATAATATTCTCGATCTCCGGTTTGGGCACATGAGCGTATGGGGAACTTTTATTCTGAAATCTTATTTCTGCAATAACCCCACACAGATCATAGTTCCAAGGGAAATTGATGTCCAACTTCATTTCCTTGAGTAGTTTGTTTGCCTCTTCCCTGACAGCTTGACTGTTATAAATAAAGGGTCCTATCTACCCTTTAATTCTTAGTTGTTGTTTCTTCTTCAAAGATACAAAATGTATGTCATATGAATTGATCATTTGCCTAATGTACTCCAAGGCGAATATTCTAACAAGCAAGTATTTGGGCAGCTTATAGGGAGCTAACTCACATCCATATATTCTGATCTCCATGTGATTCTGATACAGATATCAGTCTCTAGCCTTGGCAAGGTCTGAGAGGTGTAAAATTCTTTGGATCTCCTCATTTATCCTCGACTCTTGTCTACCACTAAGCACGCTTACCACTAGGTGGTAAAACTGCTCAATGAATTGCTTGAAACCGAACTCTATTGAGTTCCTTCTCAGTAATGAAGTCCAAGAGGTGGCAGTTTGTGGCTTGCCATCCTAGTCCAGCTTCTGCATGGGGAAAAGGAACTTATCTGCTTGATAGAACACGAACATGTACGCGAGTACTGAGGAGTACCATAACATGCCTTCTATGGGAAACTTGAACAACTGATCATGAATATTTTCAGACATGAAAACGTTGTAGTCGAACAACACTATGGGGCTTCCCTCAGCAGAAAAAATAGATAGGTAACCCGAGATTGGCCCATATACTCATTCGTCTGAGTAGTATCCAAGTAGGCTATAGAGGGCAGAAATGATTTGATTTCCTTTTACTGAGAAAATCAATGATCGATAGGGGGGATTGGTTGTGTATTGGGGCGTTCTCAGGGAGGAATAGTTCGAAGATCTATGCTCTCTATGGAAAATACAACTTCTGATACATGTCGATTAGGACCTCAAGAGTTAAAGGAGAGAAGGCTTCGGCTCTGGTTATTTGCAGCATCTGGTCAATGGCTTCGGAAGTGATAGTGAACAAGGTTTCTCTGGAGGATGACACGATATTTCTCTGGTCGAGAAGGTAATGTGCCTAACACTTGAGGGAGAATTCAGGGAAATGGTGAAAATGGGGAAACATGTACAGTGGAAGATTGGACTCCCAGAGTCCTATCTCATCACTCTGGTCTAGGAAAATATCTCTGAGCCATGAATATAGCTCAGCGAAATCAAAATCACATATTAGCTCAGAGATGAGGTAGTCTTTGTTGGCTAGAGGGATCTGGTCGAGATCGACAGGAGGTGGAAGGAAATGATTTTTCTCGATTTCTAACTATTTGGACTTTGGCGCCATCACTTCAACAGGTACCTGCAATTTGAAACAAAAAACGTTAGCGGGTAATGGCTATGGTTGGGTCGCTGACTAAAACGGTGAGGAAAATGAGCTTTTGGTGTGTGGAGAGTGTGAGCAGTGTGAAAATGGCAGAGGAATGGAATTAGATTTCGGTGAACGGGTATCTGTTGGGCACAGGGGACAGGTCAGCAAGCTAACCGGTATGTTAGCCTGTATTAATTTTCCAACGGGTATCTGGCAATGAGGCAATGGACCAGTGACAGGTTAAGGGTGTGTGAGGGTGACGTGGAGGGTAATGAGTGGGGGAAAATGATATGTGGCGAGTGAATGGCGGACGAGGTATGCTGACAGAGTAATGGCATATGACCATTGATAAGTGGTAGTGGAGTGTGACATCACAAGACAGCGAGGAAGTGGAGTGTGATGTCATGAGGGAACGATGGTATAGAAAAGCTGGTATGTCAGTATATCGGAGGGGGGGGTAGGT
>SNQJ01S0016332.1:40599-57812 GCA_010110895.2 Picea sitchensis | reverse complement strand
TCTATATTTGTAATTTGAACTTATCTATATGGTTGTTGTGTGTGTGTGTGTGTGAGAGAGAGAGAGAGAGAGTGGTGGGATCAAGACATAGGAGTAGGGGGAGAGAGGGAGATAAGGGGAGATAGTGAATGGGATATAGAGAAATAGTACTTCCATTGTCTAGGTCATGGTTTAGAAATTGTATGGAATGAATCCCATAGACAAATTATAAGTGGAAGGGAAGACAAAGGAACATGCTAACAATGCCATTAAAAATGAAAAAGACAACTTTTGTTGTCTCTCTCCCTCTCCCCAACCCTCCATGCATATAAGGAATTACCTACCTCCACTAATTCTTCCCTATACCCATCTAACTCTAGGCCCCCTCCTATACCTAACCCAACTTAACCCATCCCCACACATGATACTAGATAATCTCCTTATGGTCGTACCTTTTCCTAGGGTCCCCACAACTCCTACACCTTCAACCTAATGCTCTAACCACTACCCTAATAAATAGAGGGTTTGCAGAGTGGGGGATAAAGAGATAGGAAGAGGGAGAGAAGGGGAGAGAGTGAGTGAGCATGCGAGATAGAAAGGAAGATAGAGGAATAGTCTTGTGAATGTCTATGTCATGGTCTAGGTGTAGGTACTCTAGGTCATGGCCTAAGTCTAGGTCATGGTTTAATGGACGTAGATTTGCACTATGATTTTTTTGATGAGAAGCTTTTGCAAACATTATTCATACAAATTAAGTAATTAAATTAATACTCACAATTGATATATGAGAGAGTGTGTGAGAGTGTGATGAGAGGGAGAGAGAAGAAGACACGGAGAGGGGGTAGAGAGAGAGGAAGACATAGAGGGGGGTAGAGAGAGAGTGTATGAGAGTGTGAGAGGGAGAGAGAGGTTGAGACTAGTGAGATGGAGAGAGAGAGAGCAGAAGAGAGGACGAGAGTGTGATACAAATGAAGTAAGTTAAATTAATCATAATTGATATTATATGAGAGAATGTGTGAGAGTGTGAGAGGAAGAGAGAGGAATACATGGAGGGGGGGTAGAGAGAGAGAGAGACAAAGGAAGACAAAGAGTGGGGTAGAGAGAGTGTGTGTGAGTGTGTGTGTGTGTCTGAGAGAGAGAGAGAGAGAGATAGAAATGAGGTCATTTATATAAGAGAATGTGCGAGAGTGTGATAGGGAGAGAGAGGAAGACAGAGGGGGAGGTAGAGAGAGAGAGAGAGAGGGTAGTGATCTAGGAGGATCTGGAATGCTAAAAAATTGATCATCTCGAATTATAATGAAAATGACTTCATTGCATAGATATCAATGATATCTTTCCAATGACGCATAAATCACCTCAAACGAATGTCGTATGAGGAAGTTACGGCTTTTCAAAGTTTCGACAAAAACAAGGGAAAAATGGAAAAATGGGGGTGCCACGTGGCAGGCCCACATGATTCCACATGGCCATCCATACAACTGACAAGGAACATGATGATTTCATGATGGCACCATCATGCTAACATGACAGCATGAGAGTCTACCACATGTCACTTAGTTTTGGCATTTTTAGCACCTAGTTGGACCAGTAAAAATTGTTCGCGTGTCAAATGACATGGCATATGTATGGTCCACGTGGAATCACTACAAGGATGACACATGGCAAGCCATATAGTGATGTGGTAGTTAGGTGGCAGATCCATCGAGGCAAGTGGACCAGATAGAAGTCATCATGTGGCATATGTATTTCCAATTGACATGTTGACATGGTGTTGACAATATAATAGGTGGACCAGTAAGAACATGACATGTGGACCAATGAGAAGGTGCCATGTGATACTACAAATTTTCCCAATGTGGCCTTATCCAAAAAAAAATTGGGTCAACGGGAATCAAATCTAGGACCTCCAGTTCAATAAATCAATTATTAACAAACTGGGCTAACAATATAATCAAATATTCCATTGGGTGAATTAACATTTAAGTCTATATTGAATGAAATATTCCAAAAGGGGAGGTCATAGGGCTTGAACTCGTAACCTCTACCCGACATTCCCAATGACTTAGCATAATGCATCGACCGTTTCACCAACGGTTCCACTTTTTTAAAGCCACGAGTATATATGTATTTAAGTTTGAAGTAATTGCCCGTCGAGCATATAGAGGGTCAGGATGAAGCGCTCATGCCATTGCATGACATGAAATTTCATGCCAAGAACTCTAAGTGGGTTCATTTTGGTCATGATGAATTTTCATGCCAAGGGTTTGCATTGTTTTCCATGCCAAGAGTTTATTGTCATGCGTTTTTGGGCCTTGGGACTCTTTGAGAGAAGTATAGGGTGTTTACAGTCAAAAGTTTTGGTTTTCCGAGGTGGTGTTGACTTTTATAGTTACACTTGTGTTTGAGAAAAAAATTAGAAGTTCATTGTAAATGAAGCATATTTGATCATTAATAGAGCGATCTCTCATTTTAAAGCGGACCCTAAGACGTAGCCCAAGATGGGTGAACTCCGTTATCAACTTGTGTAATGTGCCTTGATCTTTGTTGTTAATATTTCTCTCATTTTTCCAGCATGTTTTATTTTCACAAGTTATTTATCAGTTGATTAAGTTTATGGATAAGTAAGCATTTTCACATGTTATTTTGCAAATATTCAAGGTGATCTTCATTTCCCAAATTTGGTCAGATGTTAGTGTCTACTTAAGAATTAATTTTACATCTAAGGATTTTTGAATCAAGTGGTATCAGAGATGGTTTGACATGTATTTTCAAGTGAATTCTTACGAGGTCCAAATATGAAGCTTGGTGAATGATCATTAAAGAGTACATTCCTGAGGTTGGTTCGAGGCATGCATTTCAAAAGAAAGAAATGGATTTAACAAAAGACGGGGATTCTTCTAATCCAAATCCTTTCGATACTGAAGAGGCATTATTTTCTTAGTTCATGGTAATGAAGGCCATGGTGGAAGAAATGTACAAGGATCGAAAGAAGTCCAAGGGAATTATTGATATAGGAAAATGAAAGTCGCACAACTTCGAGAAGCAGTGGAAGGGAAAAGAAGAAGATAAACCTACATGTTCTCATTGCAAGAAGAAAGGACACGAGGAGGAAACATGTTGGAAGTTGCATCAAGAGAGGCTACCAAACAAGTTCAAGGACAAGGGTAAACAAAAGGCCACAACCATAGTTCAGGATCTTGGATCAGATTCTAAAGTTACAACTATGGGCATTAAAGGTATATTTTTTGTTGCTAGTTCTAGTTCATATACTTCTCTTCAAAGGCTAATGTAATCCCTGATGGAAGGAAAATAAAAGACCTGTTTCATTTACAATTTGTCTCAAAGAACACTAAGATTGATACACTTGTTGATGATGTATCACAAGTAAATCTTATTTCATAGCAAGTTGTTAAGAATTTGGGATTAGAAACTAGGCCTCATCCGAGACTGTATCCTTTGCGTTGGATTTGTGATAATGCTCAATTACAGGTAACTAAGCAATGCAAGTTACTATTTGAGATCATGTCCAATTTCATTGATGAGGTAGAGTTAGATGTGGTTCCACTTGACATTTGCAGGATGGTTTTGGGAAGTTCATACTTGTATGACAAGAAGACCATTTTCTATAGAGAACAAAACAAGTATCATATTTTCAAGGATGGGATTGAGTTCATTGTGAGAGATCATCAGATGAAGACCAATTTCACTGTTATCACTACAGGGCATGTGAAGATGTTAGTTAATGCTAGTATCCAAGATCTAGATTTACAACCTATGGTTGAAAGTAAAACATGTCCTTTGGTTGATGTTGTTCCTATTAAGAAGGGAAAATATGTTGATGGTTCATTCTCTTTCGCATCTATATATTCAGTTTTATTGTTCAGTTTATTACTAATCAATGGAGTATGTTTAGTAGTTGCAACAATGAATGATGAATTTTGTGAATTTAAGGGAATGGTTAACTTGGTCAAAAATATTGTTTCGGTATTAATTATTGTTGTGATGAGTTAGGTGCTCATTATCCAAAAATGATTGATGGATGATACTAGACAAGTGAGGTGATAGTGTCCTCACTTCATTTTGAATGAATGATATTTTTGGAGATTATATAGGTTGCTTGGATGACCTATAATTGGATCCAATGATTTTTAGGATTCAGAGTCGATGTCGGAATTAGAGGTAGACAATTGAAAGACTTCTTCCTATGTTTTCAGAAGAAGGAGACCCTATTCAATTATGGGGAAGTAGCCTACATTGGAACAATTATGGTTATCATTTTGGGGAAGCAACCTAAAATGGGACACTCATGATTATCATTTTGGGGAAGCAACCTAGAATGGGACATTATTGGTTATTATTTTTAAATAGACAAGTTTAGCATGCATATGTAGCACCTACAAATCATTTTTCCATTGTTGTAATAGAGATATTTATTTATCCACTCTTGGAGAATTTTGAGAGTGAGAGGGGTCTTGTAGGGATTTCTAAGCCTTCTTTGGCAACATTGAAGACAAATGCTGCAAGGCTATCTAATTATTAGCTAATGGATTGCATGTGGGTCGAATTTCCAAGAAATACCATTCTTGTTCTGAAGTACAAAGGTGAAAGAACAAAATAATGCAACATTGAAGAAATTTGTCATGTAGATCGAGAATGGGAAGAACATCGTAGTTATGTAATATCTTCCTAGAGATGCTAAAGAAAAAAATCTTCACTGTATGAAGCAAGGAGGTAGAATACTTATTAAAAGAGTGAAATAATTATAGTTGGTTGTTGATTAAATGCCATGTAAAATGTATTCTTTATGCTATGTACATCATAAAAATGTTATTTAAATGCCATGTTCATGTAAGATGTATTCTTAATGCCTTGTAAAGAAGAAATTCAAACAATAGAGTTGTTTGGGAAACATGTTTGGATTTTTCTTTCAGGGAATTGATTGAAGGAAATGAACAAGAAGTTCATTCAAAGACTCCAATAGATACATCAGGAACTACAAGAACAGTGAAGCCAAGATGGCTCGTGGCATGACCAACACCAGAATGATCAAATCCAAGATGGAGATCAAATATGTATCCAAGATGGAGGTTCCAAGATGGAGATCCAATATGGAAATCCAAGATGGAAGTCCAAGATGGAGATTCAAGATGGAGGTCCAAGAAGATCAAAGATGGAGTTTCAAGATGGAGATCCAAAATGGAAATCTAAGATTGAAGTCCAAAATGGAGATTCAAGACGAAGACAGGTTCCATGATGGATATCAATTGAAGTGCATTTCAACAAAGTGGATAGAGACCAAATGAAGCTTTATCATCACTAAGTTGTTGAGTAATCCATACTTTTGGAGGTCCAAAAGTTCTTCAGTGGGGAGGTGTGATCCAGGAGGATCTCAAATGCTAAAAATTTGATCATCTAAAATTCTAATGAAAATGAGTTCATTGCGTAGAGCTCGACAAGAGCTTTCCAATGGTATGTAAATTGCTTCAAACATACATTATGGATTTTCAAATTTTCGGCAAAAACATGGGGAAAATGGAAAAATAGGGTGCCACGTGGCAGGCCCACAGGCTACCACATGGCCATCCATACAACTAATAGGGAATAGGATGACACCATGATGATGTCAGTGTGATGACTTAACAACACGAGAGTCTACCATGTGTCACTTAGTTTTGGTGTTTTTGGCACCCAGTTGGACCAGTAAAAATTTTCCACGTGTCGAATGACATGGCATCCATACGGTCCACATGGTGTCACTATAAGGATGAAATGTGGAAGGTTGTATAGTGATGTGGCATTCAGGTGGAAGATCCATACATGAAAGTGGACCAGTTAGAAGTCACCACATGGTGTCCGTACATCCAATTGACAAGATAACTCTGCGTTGACGTGGAATTGATTGTACATCAGGTGGACCAGTAAGAGTCATGTGACACTTGGACCAATGAGAAGGTTCCATGTCATACTACATATTTTCCCAATATGGCCTTATCTAAAAATGTGTTAGGTCGATGGGAATTGAACCCATGACCTCCGGTTCAACAAACCAATTATTAACCAATTGGGCTAACAATATAATCGAATATTCCATTGGGTAAATTAACATTTAATTCTATATTGAATGAAATATGCCAAAAGGGGAGTTTGTGGGACTTGAACCCATAACCTTCGCCCGACATGTCCAACATCTTAGCATAATGCACCAATGGTTCCACTTGTTTAAATCCACGAGTATATATGTATTTAAGTTTGAGGTAATTGACAGCTGAGCATATAGAGGGTTGGGTAGGGTTCGACCCCCGGACTTCCCCTATATAAACCAAGCACTCATGCCATTGCACGACATAGAATTTTTTGCCAAGAAATCTAAACGGTTTCATTTTGGTCATGATGAATTTTCGTGCCAAGGGTTTGCACCTTTTTTCATGCCAAGAGTTTATGCTCATGAGTTTTTGAGCCTTGGGACTCTTTGAGAGAAGTATAGGGTGTTTATAGTCAAAAGTTTTAGTTTTTCGAGGTGGTGCCAATTTTGATAGTTACACTTGTGTTTGAGGAATAAATCAGAAGGTCATTGTAAAAGAAGCATATTTGAGCATTAATAGAGAAACTTCTCATTTTGAAGCGAACTCAGAGACGTAGCCCAATATGGGTGAACTCTGTTATCAACTTGTGTAATGTGCCTTGATCTTTGTTGTTAATATTTCTCTCGTTTTTCCAGCATGTTTTCTTTTCACAAGTTATTTATCAATGGATGAATTATATGGATAAGTAAACATTTTCACATGTTATTTTGCAAATATTCAAGACAATATTCATTTCCCGAATCTGGTTGGATGTTAATGTCTTCTTAAGAATTAATTTGAGATCTAAGGATTTTCATATTAGGTAGAGAGAGAGGAAGATAGAGTGTGTGTGTGTGTGTGTGTGTGTGTGAGAGAGAGAGAGAGAGAGAGAGGGAGAGAGAAATACAAATGAAGTTAAATTACTCAAAATTGATATTATATGAGAGAATGTGTGAGAGGGAGAAAGATGAAGATGGAGAGGTGGGTAGAGACAGAGAGAGAAAGAGAGAAATGAAGTAAGTTAAATTACTCACAATCGATATTATATGAGAGAATTTGTGAGAGTGTGAGAGGGAGAGAATAGAGACAGAAGAAAAAGATGGGGGTAAAGAGAGAAAGGAAGACAAAGAGCGGGGGTAGAGAGATAATAAGACAAAGAGAGGGTAGAGAGAGAGTGTGTGTTAGAGTGTGAGAGGTTGAGAGTGAAATGAATAGAGAGAGAGAGAGAGAGCATAGAATATCAGAGGTCATGAATGAGATGGAGAGAGAGGGAGGGAGGGAGGGGTTACCGAGAGAGGGAAGTATATGTGAAATGGAAGACTGAGTCACATGCTAACAATGTCGTTAAAATGAAAAATACAACTTAGTTTTTTGGCTCTCCCTCCCTCAGCTCATTCTCTCCCTCTCCCCCAGATCCATGCATAAGAACCAACTACCTCCACTTCATCCCTAGTAGACCCATCTAACCCTAGGCCCCCACAACCTATACCTAACCCAAATTAACCCCTCCCTCCCCACACCCAATCCCAACTAATCTCCTTATGGTCATACCTCTTCCTAGGGTACCGACCACAACCCCTACACCTTCAACCTAATGTTCTAACCATTGTTGTATGCCTTAAAGAACTTTTAATTATAATCCCACAGATCCAAACTTTTCACCATGGCGCCTACACAATCTGAACTGGGACAAATCTTGACAGACCAACCATGGCCGCAACCTTGATCATGGTTGCAGTTAGATGCATTAGAAGAATAAGACGAAGAAATCCCTATGAATATTTTGTACCTAACTTATCCCCCCAAATTATGAGAAACTTCATGAATGGAATGAATCCTGTATACAGATTTTAGGTGGCAAGGAAAATCGAGGCATGTCCTAACAATGTCGTTAAAAATGAAATAAACATCTCTTGTTGGCTCTCTCCCTCCCTGTAGTTCTCTTCTTCTCACCCTCCATGCATAGGAACCTACCTCCACTTCGGCCCTATACCCTTATATATAACTATAAAATACATATTAATTTCAAATATGAGTTTAAATTACATTACAAACAAATAACAAATCAAAAATAATCAAAAAGAAAAACAAATAAAAAATATGCATTTCAAACATAAAAAAACACTATGGCTCCAAACCCAGTTGATGACTGCATTGTTGAACCCCACCTACGAGTGAGGAGAGTGTGCGGAGGAGCAACCCACTACAATTTGCATTGGATCAACCCTAGCTTCCAGTACGACTACGGAGAGGATAAACCCGCTAACATTTGCATTGGATCGACACCTGTCAGTAACAATAGTATGTAGAGGAGAAAACTAGGACAAGGAGAGATAGACCCCACCTATGCGTAAGAGGCATCGACCCAAGAATGTCGTCGGTATGTAGCTTCGCTGTCGATATAGATAGAGAATGTATATCCTGTAGCTATTTGTTCCATATTAAATTGTTCACAATGGTCATGTTTGATTTCCTTTCGCTTCAAGTATATTATTGAGCTGGAGAGGAATATTATTTCCCTAGGATCAAATCCTAAAAATATGATTGTTGTAGGAGACCTAATACAAGAGAAGGATAATGAGATCAATATCCTTAAGAAAAATCTAAATTTCCTTGATGTACAACATGTTCACACCCCATAGTTGTAGGCTAGTCATGAGGAAAAGGAGCAGCATTACCAACAATTATTAGAAAGTAGAAACATCATAAAATGCCTACAAGTTGAAATTGAAACCTTGAAAGACCAACAAACTGAGTGATTGCAAGAAGGCAAGTCAGCTACAATGAAAACTGCCCCATTAGACCCAACAAAGGGCTTATTGATCCAGGTAGATGTTGGTGGACACCCACCTATTCCAAGTGGATCCTCATGTCCGTTTTTGTTCAACACGTCCTTTTGTACTGCTTTATAATTGTGAGTTATACACTTTAGGGGTTGTCTGAATCCCCACACATTCTCCAGGTGGATATGGGTGGCCTCTCGCCTAATCCAACTGGCTTATTTTGTATCTTTGCATGTCATCACATCTTGTTGTACTTCCAAGGCTATTTTGGGGCCCTAAACGTTGTTTTTTTGGCTCGCCATAGTCAAACTGTAGACGGAGTCAGATTCTGATGGCAGAATGTGTAGTTCTCTTAAAGAACTTTCCAATGGGCTATCACTCACCTAAAATGGAGGTCGTATGCAAAATTTACGACCCTAGGAAGTCGAGGTACCAAATTACACCAACTTACCCATAGGGCCCACATGACTTTCGACGTTTCACCTTATAGGTTTAGGTTTTTGGATGTATAGGGTTTTGGCATTCATGACTAATATGAAAAGGGCCTCTGGAGCTTCATTGTGATCCATTCTGCTCAGACAGATGCACGTAGTAGCCACATCTCTTCTCAGAGATAACTACCATCATTCGAGCAAGTTTCATTTCTGTAGTTTTATAGTTTCAGCCTATTTCATTATTTAGTAAAAGATATTGTTCACTGGATATTTGTGTGATTCTTCCTATCTCTGTGTTTATTGTATTCAGTTTGTTAATCATTTCATTCCGCTCCTAAATCTGGATCTGTGGTATCAAAGCGGTCTTCTCTTCATCTATTTTTCTTCGTGCATGTCCCCGACAAGGTCTGGGTACAAGAAGTTGGGACTCGAACCAATCAAACCATTACCATATCGATCGTGCCGAGCCCGAAAACAACCCATGGGAGACGAAAAGAAAGATGATGGAGTAGGAGATCCTATTAAAATGTTTCTTGAGGAAGCCCTCGCATGACAAAGGAACAAAATGATGGACAACTTCGTGCAGATCCTTCGACGGTTTCCCATGGGAGAAGCATCTTCATCAAGCCGCCATGCAACCCCCTTCAAGGTATAGGTAAAATTTGATATTCCATTATTTGAAGGACCGATAGATGCATATGTTGTAGATAAATGGTTGAATCTGCTTGAAGGATATTTTTCGGTCCACAATTTTTCCGATAGAGAAAAGATCACTTTTGCACTCCTCAAGGCCATTCCCCATGTTAAAGACTGGTGGGATACTTACTCTGAGAAAAGGGTCATGGAGGAATCTGGAATTTTTGTGGTGGCCCCTACACGAGATTCCTTCCGGGATGCCATTAAAGAACAATACTACCCTGTTGGAATCTACGAGGACCAGTACACCAGATGGACCACCCTACATCAAGAAAGGGACCAGACAGTACCAGACTTCACCAATATTTTCCATACCCTACACACCAAATTGGGTATCAAATATTATGAGCATCATCTGGTGCTCAAATACCATGACTGTTTCCATAGATACATTCAAACAGAAATGGAGTTCCTGTACATCGCCTCATTGGGCATAGCTTATAGATACGCTGTCAAGATCGAGCATAAATTTAATCAGAAATGACGAGAGTTTGGATCTGCAAACCCCTCACAGCCGAAGTAGGGCAAAGGAAACCCCAACCCACACAGCAAGGGGCCAATTCGAGATGGTTTCCCTCAGGACAATCTGTCCAAACCACAACACAAGAAGGGAAACAAGAAGATCAAGAAGGACACAAGAAAATGGTGTGAGTACCACAAAAGTCCTTGGCACAACACCGACGAATGTCACTCCAAGAAGTCCCTCATGGCCGAGTTGAAGGCTTCCGAGTCAGAGGTCGATTCTGATTCCGAGTCAAATCCTTAAGGAGGGAAGCATATTATCGATGTTGAATCCAATGCCATGGTCGCTACCACCAAAGTCCGACCAAGCAAACAAAAAGAAACAGAGGAATGGGAACGCCTCTTTCACTTTCCGATGTGGGTCAAGGGGGCTCCGGTTCATTTCATTGTCAACAACGGTAGTCAGAAGAACCTAATTTCAATAGAGATCGTCAAGCAGCTGGACCTTCCAATGAAATCGCACCCACATCCCTACACCATCGGCTAGCTTCATCAAGGAAGAGATCTTTGTGTCAGTCAACAATGTCGTCTGCCCTACGACATCAGGTCTTTCAAAGATGAGGTACTGTGTGATATTTCTCCCCTTGAAGTTTGTGATGTTCTTTTAGGACAACCATATTTGTGGAAGCATCATGATGTGTATGAGTCTAAACCCCGCAGTGTTATTATTACTTTGGGTAGACAATTGTACATGATCCTAGAGGTGGCACCACCTACTACTATTTCTTTAATCTCTGCTAAGAAATGCAGTACGGTCATTTCACAGACTAGGAAGTTCGTCTTCTTTGTGATCCATGCTCACAGTAAGCAGAAAGTCACCGCCACATCTGTGGCCTCTACACAACGCCTCTCTTTTCAACAGAAGTAAGTGGACGAGATCATGGAAGAATACCGATACATCTCTGCCTCACCTACAGGGGTACCGACGCATTGCCAAGTCAAGCATCCAATTGATCTGACCCCCGACGCACCTCTACCTAATGGACCAGTCTATCGATGCTCGTTGATGGAGAATGACAAAATCAGGCATCATATCCAAGAGCGTCTTCAAAATGGTCACATCATACCCAACTCCTCCCTTTGCGGAAGCCTGATTTTACTGGTGCAAAAGAAGGATGAGACTTGGCGACTATGCATTGATTATAGAGACTTAAACAAAATCACAGTCAGGAACCGATACCATATTCCCAAGATTGATGACCTTCTTGACCAACTCAAGGGGGAAAATTTATTCAACAATATTGACCTAAAGTCTAGCTACCACCAGGTTCCCATCGAACCAACTGATGTCTAGAATACAACCTTCAAGTTTAAAGAAGGTCTCTACGAATGGATATCCATGCCCTTTGGCTTAACAAATGCACCAACCACTTTCATGAGGTTGATGGATGATGTATTGAGACCCTTCGCCAACTCCTTTGTGGTAGTATATTTCGATGTCATCCTCATCTTCAACAGAACATGGGGGGAGCACATGTGGCATATTCAGCAGGTTTTGAGCACTCTGCGACAACACAAGATTTATGCCAACATGGAAAAATTCTCTTTTGGCATGAGAAGGGTCCAATAACTGGGCTACATTGTTTATGAGCATGGGGTACATGTTGATCTAGCTAAGATCCAAGTCATCCGTGACTGACCATCCCCAACCACACTGATCGAGCTTCAGAGCCTCTTGGGACTAACCAATTTCTACCGACGGTTCATGTTGGGATTCTCCCATATTGCATGGGCCCTCATCCAAGTGACCAAGGGTGGTGGTAGGGACTAGTTAATGTGGGGGAAGGAGAATCAATGAGAATTCGATGATATGAAACATTTATTGTGCTCAACTCTAGTACTCTCCTTACCCGATCTGCAACAACCATTCAAGATTGAGACTGATGCATCTGACTATGATGTGGGAGAAGTTCTCTCTCAACATGGAAATCATGTGGCATGCCATAGTGAGACACTCTCTGATACTGTCCAGAAATACCCCACCCATGAAAAGGAAATGTATTCCATTGTACAAGCCTGCCATCAATGGAAACATTACATTCTGGGGAAAGAGATGATCATACACACTGATCACAAGCCTTTGCAGCTCGTACAGACACAGGGGAAATTAGTCACAAACGCTGGGCTCGTCACGGTCTGCGGAAATTAGCGGAATGACTACCATGAAGTGGTCCCACCTACACCTCCAACGGGACCATATCAATATCAGAATTACATAATATAGGTATCTCCAATCCCATGTCATTGGTACCAGTTGGCCTCTGTGAGACTCACCACTGTGCTTCATTCCGGTGGACATGAAGCATCGAAGTGGCCCCCAACTTTACAAAGATCAAGACTTTGCCACCACATATCAGATCTTGGGTACATGCCACCATTAATCACAGTTTTTCACATTGAGAACAATCTTACATGCATACAAGGTATCTTTAATGTTTCTACAAGAGAGCGTACAAGATGATTTGGGAAGCCCTCTGGTTGGGTGGCGGGGACGATTTTAGTGTAAGCGTAGGTAGTTTCTTGAAGCATTTTATTGGACCAAAATTCGACATGATGTCAACAAGTATATTAGATCTTTACCTTTGCACAGCATGCATTTTCATTCGACATGATGTCAACAAGTATATTAGATCTTGCACTGCCTGCGCCATTTTCAATCCAAACATCAAGAAGCAAGGCTTATACACCCCTCTTCATATTCCCGAGAAGCCATGGGAATCCATCTCAACGGATTACATGTTTGTTTTGCCATCCACCAAGCATGAAAATGAATGTGTGTTTGTGGTCATTGATCGGTTTTCGAATATGGCCATCCTCACAGCCTGTAAGAAGAATGTCACAGCGGCAGATACTGCCAATCTCTTCTTCAAACGAGTTTGGGTCCACTTTGGGATACCACATACCATCATCTCTGACCGAGACAGCAGGTTCCTCAACACCTTTTGGTCAAGTCTCTGGTCTCTATTGGACACCAAGCTCACAAAATCCACTACTTTCCACCCCCAAACCGATGGCCAAACTGAGGTCGTCAATCAGATGATTGTGCACATCCTATGCATGTACAATTCTAAGAATCTTTGTACGTGGGACAAGAGTCTCCCATATGTCCAACACAATTACAACATGGCTCTCCATAGTTCCACCGGCCATAGCCCATTTCAGGTGGGTATGGGATTCCAACCCTTGGGACCCATTGATGTTGCACTTCCTCTTGCCACCGCACAGACAGATTCTTCCCCTGATCAGTCTATGATTGAAAAGACCACCAGATTCATTGAGAGGATTCAACACATCCACCAACAGGTCTAGGAGATTTTGCAGAAATCCAATGCTAAGTACAACAAATGCCATGATCAACATAGGGTACCACACCAGTTTCAGGTTGGCGACAAAGTCTGGTTCCATTTGCAGAAGGAGCGTCTCACCAGGCCCCATCAGAAGCTTCACCCACTTCTTTATGGGCCTTACACTATCACCAAGGTTGTGGGTAGCAACGCTTTTGAGCTCAACACTCCACCCTTCCTTGGTCTGCATCCAGTATTCAATGTGGACCTCCTTCGATCATATTTTCCACCGTTATTGGACCTCTAAGATCGTCGAACTCCTAACACCAACATATCTCAACCCTGACTGCATGGAACAAGCATCCACCGATCAGATAATGGACACACAGGTCAAGGGAACTCGCCAGTAGTGGATCCATATTTATCGGGTTATCAAGGCAGGGCAACTCCTACACCAAGGCAAGTGGCTCACGCGGGGCCNTGATCCAGGTGGATGTTGGTGGCCACCCACATATTCCAACTAGCTCCTCGTGTTCATTTTTATTCAGCACATCCTTCTGTACTTATTTATAATTGTGAGTTTTACACTTCAGGGACTGTTTGAATCCCTACACATTCTCCAAGTGGATATGGGTGGCCTCTCGCCTAATCCAACTGGCTTATTTTGTATGTTTTCATGTAAACACATCATGTTGTACTTCTAGGGCTGTTTTGGGGCCCTAAACGTTATTTTTTTGGCTCGCCATAGTTAGAATATAGACTAAGTCAGAGTATGACAGTGGAATGTGTATCTCTCTAAAAGACCTTTCCAACGAGCTATCATGCACCTAAAACGGAGGTTGTATGAAAAAGTTACGACCGTAGGAAGTTTAGGTACCAAATTACACCAACTTACCCATAGGGCCCACATGACTTTGGGTGTTTCACCTTCTAGGGTTAGGTTTTTGAATGTCTAGGTTTTTGGCATTCATGAGTAATATGAAAATGGATTTTGGAGCCTCATTGTAATCCATTCTGCTCAGACGGGTGCGCATAGCAACCACGTCTCTTCTCAGAGATAGCTACCACCATTCGAGCAAGTTTCAGTTCTGAAGTTTTACAGTTTCTGCCTATTTCATTATTTAATAAGATATTGTTCACTGGATATTTGTGTGATTCTTCCTATCTCTTTGTTTATTGTATTTAGTTTGTTCATCAATTCGTTCCGCTCCTAAATGACAAGGTAGCAGAACTAGAAGATCAAGTGAAGAGTAGAGAATTATGTTTGGCAAAAATCAATGATTTTAAAGAGGAAGCTCAGAAGGAAGCAAATAAAATGAAGGCAAGGATGAAAGAGTGCTTAGAGAGGATTATATTGATAAAAGTGGTTTGTGGGCCTTATTTGATGGATCAAGCCAAGGGGACCTTCCTATTAGTGGTGCAAGAGGTATTTTATATTTATCTAATGATCATATTTTAAAGTTCAAGGAAGGATTGGGAAGAGGCACTAATAATTTAGTTGAACCTATGGCCTTAAAGATGTGGATAATGTGAATAGTTGAAAAGGGTGCCCCAAAAATTCAAAATTTTGGAGATGATCTTATAGTTGTTAAAATGATGAATGCGATTTAAAATCTAGAAAATTTCACTTTGAGGCCAATAATCGAGGAAGTTCAATTGGCTTGTTTAGTTTTTAATAATATTTATTTTCTTCATGTTTACAGAGAAAAAAAATGGTGTTGATGGTCTCTCAAAGGCTGGATTGCATTTTGATGCAAGGGTTTGGCACATTCAAGAGTTTGTGGCTGACCACACTTCTAAATTATTTCACCCCACTTTTTATTAGTTCATATGTTGGGTAATCAACCTTTTTTCTTTGAGGTTCTAGGGATGTTACGAGGGTTTCATATTTTGTTATTGTGATCTTTGAGGATGCATTGGATATTGTGATTTATGTTTTGGAGATCTAGTTTTGGTGGACTTGAAAGATAAAACTACATTTTTAACAAATGATATGATCTTCCAATTGAGAAACATTTTAAAATGTGAATAGACATCTACATAATGTAGTTTTGTAATATATAATAAAATTACAATTTTTTTCCAAGGAAAAACAAAGTTTTGTTTTGGTAATACAGAACCTTTTTTACTGGCGAGGGACTGCCTTGGCTGAGATGCCATGACCCAGGGGCATCTAAGCCATCAAATTCACTCGGGGATCGCACCCGGCCTGGACCGCACCAACCCTTAACATGGATGGATTTGAGGTGTCCCCAGGGGTTTCGAACTGATGACTTTCACTTACGGAGTGCCCTAACAATCCACTCCCTCACCGACTGCTCTAGACCTCGAGGACAAGGAAAAACAAAGTTATAAAGTTAGAGTTGTCATGATTATTTGTATTATGTGAGTAAATTATTGAGTTGTCAATTATGCATTGTGTCATGATACTCTCTTGGGTCATTTGTGATGAAGTTGGTGCACAATAATTTTTAGCATGGTCAAGTCATGACAACACACTACAAACATTTTAGTGTGTTTGTGGCACAACATTGTTGGCCATCTTTATCCACAATAAGGGTTGGTCATTGTAATGTGTGTCATGTGTTGATTCTGCTACATTATTTCCATTTCCATGATGCCCTTTTAAAATGTACTCATTGGTAAGGGTTAATTCTAAACATTTGACTTTTTGGACTTTTTTGGGAAATTATCATTGGAATATCACGACGCAATTGTTGGTGAAATTACAATTTTCCAATGTTCAAATTGTAGTTTTGAATGCATAGATGGATCCAATGCCCTGAGAAAACCCCTAACCCTATTAATTGTGCAATCTTAACAACTGATATCTGCAATTCCAACAATTCTTCTAAATTTCTGACTGATTTTGGGAAAAATTGATTGAAAAACATATCCCAAAAAGGTTCAAAAAGTCAAATGTTTAGACTACATGTTGGGTAAGTAAACAATCACTCTTTCCAATTAGAATATGGCAAGAAAACTAATTTATTTCTCCTCCTTCATAAAGGTTGGCCGCAATTATTTCTCTGGATTATGGTCTAATTTGAATAGAAGAGTTGATTTTGTCATATTTGTCGTGTTGACCGAGTGGTGAAGGTGTGTGCTTGCTAACCATATGAGGTTTCCATGTGAAAGTTAAAGTCTCTCGAGCAACATGTTTCTTTATTGAGTGTGTTTTAATGCAATCATTGTCAATCTGAATTTTTTATGTTGCATGTGTTTTAATGTAGTGATTGTTAATTTCAATTTTACAGGAAATTAAATGAACCAGAATTATAACTCTGTTAAGAAATAGAAATCCTACAAGGCCTCTCTCGTTCCTTTGAGAGATCTGCACCCTATTAGCGATATTTCTGGTAATGGGATAGAATGCGAAAGTATGGGTTAAAAACCCACTTGTCCTAAGTTTTGAGTGCATATGGGATTCTGGACCCCCCCCCCCCCCCCCCC
>SNQJ01S0016332.1:18673-40522 GCA_010110895.2 Picea sitchensis | reverse complement strand
CCCGGATCAACGGCGCTTGCGCGATCCCCTCGTTCTCAAATGCTCTGTGTTTAGCCAGCGTGGGCCCTTCTCCCATCATGACACCTTCCAGAACCACCTTTACCCTGCTGCCGTGTGTCATCTGTCCTCCTCCACTCTTTAGTCCAGGTGGTCCTTTCCCCATCTCATCGTCCATCCATTGCCTGCCATGTGTCCCACCTCTTTCCACGTCCGCCTCCTACCGCAAGTGCACCCATTATGTCTTGCATCCTGCTCCTTCCACTTATCGTCTTCCACCACATGTCTCCCCCCACCACCTCTCTTACACCTCATCGCTTCTTTCTTTCCCCTCGCCATTCTGGCCCCATCATTCCGTTGTTGTGCCCCAGCTTTCATGCTGGCCTCCATGACCATGCACCATATCGCTCAAACTAATCCAAGTGGCAATGCAAGAGGTCTTCCACATCGCAGAAGTGCCGAGTTGGTCGGGCCATCCTCAATCCCGATGAGGCAGTTATTGAAGCAGTTAGTGGTGGTTAGACATCGCCTCCACCATAATGGGAAAGCCCAGCAATGAATTAAAGGCACGTCGATTCGCCGCTGTAACTGTCAGGAGTTGGATTGCGTCTGCCATAAGTTGCACGATCTTTTAGATGTTGACTGTCAAAAGCCATGCAGATGCAAAGCTTTCAATGCAGTGTCTTGATTCCGCTGTTGTTGTTGTTCTGAGTATATGAAGGCATTTTCTCCATTTTTGTATCTATCGATGGTAGAGCGAAGCTCCCGACTGTAAAGTTTCAGCAACCATTCTAGTCCTCTAGGTGGTGCCTCTGTGTTTGAGATTTCTTGTTTTATGACAAACAGTTTTCCTTTTCCATCTATGTTTTCGTCTCATACCAGGGAGTTCATGATCGAATGATTCGTGTGGATTGTTGCAGTTATGTTGTGATAAAGGATTTGTTGTGACATTATTGTATTCTTTGGCCTTCTGTGTTTGAATGTAAAAGGATCTTGCGTTCGAATGCTTTCTTCTCCATTCTGTTGCGAACTTGATGTTTTATGACAGACCTTCGCACCCTTCTCATGCAAATATTCCCCCTACTCACCCTTATTTGCAACTCACTGTTTGAAGTTTATCAAGACCTCACTCGTTCATGCATACCTAGCCTAGTTTCAGAGTTGAAATGATTTTGTCCTGAGTTTACCTCCATATGATCACCCTTTTATAAACAAATCGTGACATTAAACTGATGGGTGTCGGGCTCTGCTCCTGCAAGCAATCCAGGAGTGACTTCCGACGCTAACACACCCAAATCCCATTCAATTATTATTTTCAATAAAGATCATTTAAACTATAAAAATCAAGCATCATGACCAAGAACACAGTAACATAAGCTTGGGGAGATTAGGACTTCAAGGATCCAAAGAATTAGAAAAGGAGAAGAGGAACTAGGAAGGGATTGATCCAGATTATTTTTAGCACGAAATGAGAGAGAAGATATACTAAATAAATGTACAGAGAAATATCATATATCCAATAATATAACATAGATATATCATAGATATACCCATAAAAATAGAGATACGGTAATACACAATTTCTATTAATGAGCGAAATGTACAAAACTGTAGAAATACATAGTGAAAAACTCGCTAGAATGGTGGCAGCTTATCTCTGAAAAGATATGTGATGACTACACTCATTCACGAGAAGATAATTGTTACAATGAGGCTCTAAAGGCCTTTTTAACATAAATAAAATCTAAAACACTAACCCTGAAAGATGAAAAGCCAACAGGTTTGTAGACCCCGTTTTGGGTAGTTTTGTGTATCGACTTCTCGGGGGCATAACTTTGGCATACAATCTTCGTTTGGGGTGCACAATAGTTTGTTGAAAAAGGTATCAACAAGGAGCTTCATTTTGGGGGTTCTTTCATGCTTTTAGCAATTCTTAAAATGCCCGATCGCGAAAAAACGTCGTTTAGGCCCTCAAAATGGCCTCAGAAGTTTAGGACCCAAAAAACTGCTAAAAATAGTAAATTGCCAAAAAATTGTTTTGAGCCAGGTGGAATAGGTGGGTTGCCACTGATATCCACCTAGATCATGGATTAATAGAGGAATAAATGACATGGAAGAATGTATGTTGCTATAGGCCTTTGCCCCAAGGGTGAAATAAAACTAAGGTCAGTAATTAAGCTCATTTCTTAGAATGTAGGGGTTTAGGAAGTGTTGATGAAAAACAAATTTCTTTAGTCAACAAAGGGGAGAATTTCCCGATGACGAATCCCAATTAAACTCGCTCTTGTTTGGGATGGAAATCTCTAGCCGAAATGTGGGATCGGTCAGCCACTTAAAGAGATTTTTTGAAACTAAAATTAAAATTAAATAGAGATACTATAAATTAAAATAAAATAAAAGAGTTAGGAAATCAGTTTATCTTATCCTAGCTAGAAGCATTAAAGAGATATTTTATACAAACACAAAAAATGAAATACTGGATCATAAAAAAAATTCATTAACTCAATAATTTATATCAATTCAAATGCATATAACTTTCTTAAATAAGGAATTATTTAAAGAATTTTTTTTAACAGAAACTGGGGAATATATTAAAGCAAAAATAGGCCACGTCGAAGCTAATGACAAAGAAAAATCTTCATATTCATCAGTTTACTAGATATACATTGATAAGAAGGAACCAAAATTTCCAAGTTGGATTTTATAACCCAAACCCTAGACTTCTTGTTGGATAGTTGGTTGTCATTGTTGTTGATGGATAGATGGTTGTCATTGTTGTTGATGGATAGATGGTTGTCATTGATGTCAACAAATGTGATGGGTGCATTTGAAGAAGTCTCCAAAGTGGTCCCCTTTATGGCGTAGCTTTAAGCATGGCCCTCATGGGTAGATGCTTTGAAGAAGTTTACAAGAAGCCCCAAATGTGTGTTCATGAAGTCCAAAGTTGTCTGAGGAATAAGGACATGAAGGAAAATGTAAATGAAGGTAACAAACTCATATATGGATATTCCTCGTCATGTCATTTCCAATGGTAAGTGGAACATCACGTAGTTCCTCACAGTTGAGGAGTTATGAGGTCATGAAGTTGGAAGCCCCGAAGAATGGTTAATAAGCCCCTAAATGGTTATAACAAGATTATACAAGTCATTAATTAAAGGTTAAAGTGGTTGTAACAATAAATTACAAGTCGACCCTAAAGTTAAGGAAACAATCCACATGGACAAGTATAAATACACTTCAAGAAGCCTCTCATTCTTACACACAACTTTATTGAATATCTTCTATGTGAGTACACTTGATCTATTTGGAGAATCTCAGGTAGCAATTCTGAGGCGGTGAAGGAAGTGTGAAGGAGAAGTTTTGGGATTACAAAGGAGAGCGAGGGTTTCTGAGAAACCCTAGCTTGAGTAACCCCCACAAGTTAGGATACTAGTGTCTCGCGAGGCACCCCCACAGGTTGTATGGCCCTTGTCCCACAAGGCCCTACATGATGCATGGGTTCGTCCCACAAGGCTGAGGTAAATTTGATAAGGGATGCTAGGACTAGGTTTTTGAAGTTGAGGAAGAGCTACATGTATGAAATATTATGTATCAGGTCAGCTATAGAATGTAAAGGTATGTTATTCTATGTGTCTTGAAGCTTGCATCTTGGAAGGTTTGGCACATGCTTGAGGTACGTCCTTGTGAGTTTTGGTATATGCCTTGAGGCACATCTTGGATACTTGGCATACGGTTTGTTGTATGGTATATGCTTGAAGAATTTCATGAGTGATGTGGCACATGTTTGATGGTATCTCTTGGTACATGGTTTATGAATGTTGGCACATGCTTGAGGCATATGATTTGAGGTACATCTTGGTTACTTGTTGGTGATTTTATTGTGCATGCTTGAGGCATGTATTTGGTATCTTGTTTTCAATTGGGTTTAGCCCAAGTGGTTTGTGTTAAGGGGTGTTTCCCCCCACCCAGGTTCAATTCCCGCAAGCGACATGTTGAGCTATTAAATGAGAAAGCTATCGAAAAATCCTTGAGTTTCTACAAAATATGGCTTACCCCGGGTACCATCCTCGAAATGAGGGGAAGTACCTAGTGGGTTTCCCCAAGCTCTATTCCAAAGTAAAAAAAAATTAAAATTTATTTGGTATCTTGTTGAGACATTGGCACATGGTTGAGGCACATCTTATGTGCATGGTATGATGCATATTTTGGGTACATGTATGAGGTACGTATCTTGGTGATATTGATGCATGTTTGAGGCACTTCTTGATGAGGTTATGGCACATGTTTAAGGTACATGCATTGGATGTTGTGGTATATTCTTGAGGCATATCTTGGTGATGTTGGTACATATTGAGACACATCTTGATGATATCATGGTACATTGTTAGAGACATATCTTGAATATCTTGGTATCTGGTTTGGTATATGTCATGATGATGTTATCACATGTTTGAGGCACTTCATTGATGATATATTATGGTACATGGTGTATGGAATGATTGATACATATCATAAATGATATGATATATGGTTGAGGCACATGTTATGGTACATGTTTTGGTTCATGAGTTGATGGAGATATGGTACATTGCTAGAGGAATTTCTTGGTGATCTTGGTACATGGTATGGTATAGGTTCTGGTACATGGTTGATGTACATGGCATGGTACATGTTTTAGTACATGGTTGATGCATGATATGGTACATGTTTGATACATGGTTGATGTACATGGTATGGTACAGGCTTTGGTACATGGTTGATATGGTATGGTGATGGTTTTGGTATCCATGTGAGTGGATCTGGTTAAAGTTGGTTGTTGATGGTATAGCAATGATAGTGACATGGAAAGTGACATGTTGGATGATTGGTTTATCATTAGTTACAGGTTGATGTGACAGTGACAGTGGTAGTGAAAATTACAGTGACAGTGACAGTGACAGGTTGATGTATTGGTGGCAGTGGAAATGACAGTATCAATGGTAGTGATAGGTTGAGTCTACACTTATATTTTGGGGCGGAAGGACGAGGCAAGGAAAGGGGGTTGTATCCTCCTTACAGTTGGTGTTGGAGAACACAGGGAGTTGAATCTTCCTTCAGGTTGGAGCCTGTAAATCAGGGGGTTGTAGCCTCCTTCTGGTTTGATCCAGAGAACACAGGGATTTGGAGATTCCTTCAGGTTGGATCTTGTAAACTAGGGGATTGGAGCTTCCTTCCAATTGTAGTTGGAGAGTTCAGAGAGTTGTAGCTTCCTTTAAGTTGCAGCCTCCTTCCAGTTGGTGCTGGAGAATTGGGAAGTTGGTTCTTCCTATGAATGTATTCTTGATATATATAAGAAAGCATTATGTGGTTTTCTCCCATTTGGATTTCCATGTAAATTATGGTGTACTTTGCATATGTGGTTATTTATTATGCATCGATGAATGATACGATTTATGATGCAATGAAATATTGAATGCATAAGTGATAAATATTGAATATTGTTGATAAGTTGAAGCTATTGAATAATGTTGATAAAGTTGAAGTTTATATATATTGTGATTGAAAGTGGTAGAAAGTGATCATATTGATTCACCCCCTCTCTCAATATACCAACACTTCCCTGAACTTAAACTTACTATTTCCTAATTGCAATAGTAAATTCTTACAAATTGTTTACATAAGATAATGCATAATCAAAACATAATTAACCACTGAATAAAAATTGCCCCTCGCTATATATGAGGTCGTCCAGGGTTCTTTGAGATCCCCCTGAGATTTCTAATTCTACTTATTTCTCTCTATGATTTCTATTTGATTTCCTTCCTCTTGTTAGAGGGGGAGAAGGTCATGGTTTCTTCTTTAAAATTTTTGCGAAAGAGGGAGATTTAGAGGACTCTTTTCCCAACCTTTTTGCACCAATCTCCTCCCCCACTTAAGGTGAATCCTTATCGTGGGGAGCTTCTGAAACCCCAATTGGGGTCGCAATCACCAATTTTGGGACTAGATTGCCATGTGTAGTTGCACAAACCTCGAGCAAGGCTTCATTTCCTTTAGCTGAATTTACTAATTTATTTTGTTCTTTTGATGGTGGCTCATATTTGTTCTCTGGGTTGTTCATCTAAGAATCTTCCTCCACTGAGCCCTTTTTTTCTGCATCTTGAGATTCCAAAGCTTCAACTCTGTTATTGGAGGGAAAAGAAGGGTGATATTGAGACCTATGGTCAGGCAGAGACCCCCTAGGATGGTGTTTCTTATGATTTCTTGAAACTTGTTTGAATCCTTGATTTGCATTATTATGTGATGACTGGGTTTCTTGGGATTTAGGGTAAATTTTGGAAAAGTGCCCATATTCATGAAAAATGTTACATTTGAAAGGAACTTTATCATAATCAAGGGCCTGAAGATGACTCTAGGCCTCTAGGTTGAGATGAATTTCCTATGGTAGTCCCTTTGCAAAATCCATGTCCACACATATTATGGCGCATGTAAAAATATTGCCTATAGGTTTAGAATGAGATATATAATGGCTCAATTCATTCTCAATGGATTTGAAACTATATTTTCACCATAAAATAAAGGGGAGGCACGAAATTCTAATACAAATAGGAGTTGTAGACATCTCCATGTATGGGTTAAAGTAAAGAGTCTAGTGGGAAAGAAACAATCCCCTGGAACCCATGAAGTAAGGGTTAGATCTGAAGATCTGATCCCAAACTTCTTTTGATTAAAAAATAAACAAATAAAAACCTTTTCCACAATAAAACACAACAAAAGGGTCTTGATCAATCTAGTTCTTCGAAACCCATTCTCGTACAATCTTAGGACTCGGCCAAAGGCCTAAAAAATTACTGACTAAACCTCGCTCTATAAGAATTATAGAGTTCTATTGTGCCATAGAGTGCCCCAAATCCAGACTAGGGAAGGAATCAATCCTTTTGGAAAATCATCTCTCACTGAAAGAAGGCTTGCCCATGGAGAAGAGGCCTAAGGATTGCTTCAACTGGCTAAAAAATGCACGTGTGTCCTGCAAACTGGGGCACCACTTGGAGAACATGGGATCAAAATTCGGTCATGGACATCATACTGTCGACTCACCGCCAAACGAATGCAAGTTAAAAGCAGACCTGGAAACAAGGACAAGGGAAACAACTAGGGAAAACCCTAGTCGTAGAGGGAAGCACCCAAGCTCCGTCTCATCTTAAAAAACCAAGATAATTATTTAAAGAACTTCACATAAATTCATGTACCTAATTGGTGACTAATCAAATAATTAACAATAATGATCTTGCAACATGGAAAATAATTTCACATATACAAAAATAATCATTATAACTAAAACCATCCACATAAAGTAATAAAAGAATCTTTTACATAAAACCATGAATGCCTTTCAAAAAGCCACCATCCTTCAATCTTCTATTCAACTTCATAAAATGTACAAGCCAAAGGTTCCATATTTTCCGACCCCTCTTTTCTCCCAAAGGAGCTCACCTTATATTCCCAAAAATCAAGACATGTTTCCAAATCTTTTAGTTAATATACCAAATTACCCCNATGAGATGTTTGATTACTTTTCCGTTACATGAATAGAATTAATAGAATTTTCTATCTTTGCTTTATCATCCTTTTCCTTAAAATACAACTCCCATTTATTAAAGATATTCAACATGTGCACAATAAGTGGATGGTTCAAACTAGCCCCATGGGATAGCCCACTTGGCGAGATGTGCATATACTCTCTCGGTTTGAAGAGAGGTCATGGGTTCAAGCCTTGTGTCTCTGGGGTTGCGTGGCGATATATGTATATACTCTCTTGGTTTGAAGAGAGGTCATGGGTTCAAGCCTTGTGTCTCTGGGATTGCAGTTTAGCACCTCATATATTTTGAAAAGAAAATAGAAATCATTTTGAAAATCTTTGAATGTACTGTTACGAATTCCTTTACTACATCACTATCAAATCTGCTAATATGATAAATCCTTTCTGTGTTGACGTCTCTTCGTTGTTCTAAAGTTGCAATGCATAGATGGATTGGAGAAGCCTGCCCAAGATTCTCAATAGTTGGCATACTAATTTTGTCAATAATATTAACAACAAAATCCCACAGTTTAGATCAATAGTTGGCATACTAATTTTGTCAATAATATTAACAACAAAATCCCATAGTTTAGATCAATAGTTGGCATACTAATTTTGTCAATAATATTAACAACAAAATCCCACAGTTTAGAACACCATTGAATGGCATCATCAATTAAATCATTTGCACTTTCACACACATTAGACCAAGAATTTATCAATATTTGAATATGATCTTTATCCTTGCTGGTCATCCTTGAAATAAACTCAAGTGCCTCTATATTTTTCTTCTCCCATACCTTAATCTTATCAAAATATGCTCGAGAAACCCTTTTTTCTTCTAATTGAGACTCTATTCGATCAGATAAATTAAGTAAATCATGATGGTATTGTTGAATCTCGCTTAGCTTCTTGTAGAAACTCTCTTGAACATCCAGAAGGTTAGATTTGAAAGAGAGTGCTTTAGACTTGAAAAATTACAGATAGTCTATATTAATTTTGAATTTCTCACTTGCTCTTCTAATGTGTTCACCTGCTTTTGATGATGCTAAAAAATCTCCTTTAAATGTGCTTTCTGTTTTTCATGGATAACAAAGATTTCCTTCAAATGTTCTTTCTTTAATAATTCCCTTTTTGGAACTACAGAAGAAGTAGTCACTAAGAGACACAACAATTTCCTCCATAGGTTCTAACTTGTCAAGGTCAAACACTGCAGGAAATAGTTCTCCACTGAAAGTAGCAATTGGCGTACCTAAAAAATCAACTTGAGAAGACTCTCTAGGAATCCTTTGTTCAAAATTATGTTCCTTCCTAGTTTGCTCTTTGAGCTTGGAAAATTCTAATTCTTTATCCTTTTCTTCTTGCTCTTTCTTTTGAAGAACTTCCATCTTTTCATTTTTTTGTTCTCAATCTTTCCTGATCAAGCCTTTTTTTGTTCTCCAACAATCTTCTTTTAAATGTCTTATCAACTTATAATACTTGCATAAAGTAATTTTCTTCCTTAGCACACTGCTCTATCCTTTTGCAAGTTATTTGGTTGTATGTGTTATAGTACACTATCCCATTGAATGACTTATGTGGCATGGCATCCTTAATAATGATCTTATTCCCTTTATTGGAAATAATGTCAACAATATAGTTTGTCTTTCTCTAACTCTTTTTCACATCTACTAATTTTGTCTTGTGAAGAACCATTGAATGAGCATATGCCATACATCTTAATATCTTTTTGAATTTGGGATCTACTAATTTTGTCTTGTGAAGAACCATTGAATGAGCAAACCCCATACATCTCAAATTTTTTTTTGAATTTGGGCATTTGTTTTCCAATGAATTTGACAACTAACTTTGCATCTTCATTCATCATCACTATGATTTAATGAATTTAATAACTAACTTTGCATTTTGGCTCATCACTATGATGTAATTGATATAATGGTTGAATTCTTTGATGTAGGTTGCGTCTACTTATTGATTTGACTTTGACCTAGGTATTCTCATTTTTTTTGTAGTGTTTCTTCTTCGGATAAAAATTTTCTTTGATAATAGTTTTGAACTCATCCCACATCAAATGAGAATAGAATAGTATTGAGTATCTCTTGACCCTCACATAAATTCTCCCATCATAACAAAGTTTTTGCATACACAACTTTGTAAAGAAAACTGTCTTTATTTATGTGTTATTGCACCTAGAAATCAGGTCCATACAACCATCATAGGGTAGAGTTTAGACCTAAATTATTTTCCATCTATTAATTCTTTGTATAAGAGTGAGTGTGCCTATAGAATTGTAACAACCACAATACAAAATTATAATAGATAATTAATCACTCAATTTTAATATTCATGTGACAGTCAATTAACTCAGAAACTGAGACAAAATCTATATGCTATATGAATATGGCACGATTGATGAATATGGCACGGTTGATTAAAGAAACCATGGGGTGGTATTTTGATTTATTTAAAAGACCATGGAGTGGTATTTGACCATGAAGGTGGTATTTGATTTAATTATGTGTGCACGAATAGTGAAATGCAATCCAATCTAAACATTTCAGGATTCAGTCAAGATAAGAACCTGAACCTACATAGTAAACCAATGAATGGAGATAGATATTATATTTGGATGAGATTTTTCAAACGCTTACATTGTTTAGATTGATAGTGTACTATGTTTAACTTCCACCTAAGTAAATTTCTGGCTGAGAGGCATATGTCAATCCATAATGGACTGACAGATATCAAATGAAACAAACAAACCCTTAACAAATTCCGATTTAGATTTATAAATCCGTCGCTTTGGCCGAGTGGTTAAGGTGTGCCTGCTAAGTACATGGGGTTTCCCCGCGAGAGTTCGAATCTCTCAGGCGACGTGTTTACCTATTATTAATTTATCCAGCCATGAACAAATTCAATATTCCAACTCCATAAAAACGCATGAACCAGCATTTTAAATCTGTTTAGAAATGCCAATCTCTCTTTGAGAGATTGACGCTCGATTCATGGTCGGCGAGACAACAAATGAAGAGAATCTGTATCTATGTGATTCCATATAAATCATCTCGTTTAACTCTTTCTAGATACTTTGGATCTTATATTTTCCAATACTCTCAGAATAAAGTTTTCCAATAATAAGAAGATTGAGATTTTTTAATGCAACCATTGACAATTTCAACATTCCAACTTCATAAAAAGCGCATGGACCAGCATTTTAAATCTGTTTAGAAATGGCAATCACAATTCCGCATGGCCTTTCTCACTTCTTGAGAGATCATGGTCGGCTAGATAACAAATAACAAGCATTTTAAATAGAACAAAATGAATATTATGTAGATCCATCTTAACTTCATATCTATCAAGCATTGAATATTATGTAGATTCATTTTAACTTCAGATCTATCAAAACATTGAGATGGGTCAAAATTCTTAAGGTGTATAAAAAAATTACACCATAAGAATTTGATCCCTCTTGGTGTTTATTGATATATCCAGGTTTAAAATGGATCTATGCTAGTTTAGTTTTTTAGATTTGTCACGTACATATGGACGTATATTTTTTTATGTCACATAACATAATGTGACATTACATGGCAACATTTCCCCCACATTAGGTTGTAGAGCAACTCTCTACTCTCTTTGCAACAAAGCAAAAGAGAATTGGTGATTTATAACAATGAAATTAATATATTATTACAAAGCAAATGAGAGGTGGTGATTTATAGACACAAATTATATTTCTATTGGCAAAAATTCCCCTCAATTCTTGGGAAGTAATTAGATTAACCCTTTTTTAATTGTAAAGTCAATATTATCTATATTTGGGAACCATATTCTTGCTCTTTGCCTGCATTGATAAATTATCTATCTTTTGTTGTGATAAGTTGCGAGGATGTCAGGCCACATCTTCAAAGAAGTGCCTATTATTTTCAGGGTTTGATCATTTTCAAAACAAGACGCCAATGTATTAGAATCTTTTGTGTATGAGGATGTTGCAGAGAAGATAACAGATGGTGAGGGATCTCCAATGACCTGGACTAGTAGATTGGGGTGTGGTCCCCTACAAGTCTTGTATATAAAACTATTGTTAGTATGATCGAAGAAATTTGCTATGTTGTGGTGGACATGTAATTGGGGTTGTAACAAAGAGCTACAACATTGCTCATTTTAATATTCTCGTAGTGTCTTTTTTCATGAATTTAGGTTTATTTTAAAGGATTTTATTAGACCATATAAGATTCAACAATAACTTTGAAATATCCCAAATCCGATGGATCTGGATATGAACTACTTAACTAGTGTTTAGGCTCTCGGATCTGATACTTTGGGGGTTTCTGGATGCGTTTTAGAGTCTTTGTTTTAACATGCGTGATGATTTTGCATGTGTGTGTTTAGATAGAGAGAATGTTTTATAATTATATCATGCATACAAGTAAATAGGAACCACACAACTCAATAACATGTATTATATGGAAAAAGCATGAAATACAATTGATATGTTGAAAGCAGAGAAATAATCATCATCTAGATCTCATGGATCATCACTGGAATACAATGTAACTAATATAACATACCCATGATCAGAAGATGTGAATGGATCTACACATGCATTGATAGATCGGCTACATGCAACTCCGGGAACTCATGACAACTGCTGCAAATGAAGGATATATTCGCCCTAGTGGCTACACTCGTCTGATCGGCTTGAAAAATATCCCCAAATGTGTGCCCTAGCCTCTAGGATCCTCCTGATATCTGTCAAACTGAAGATCAACCCACTAAATCTCTGGATGGACCCCAGATGAGATCCCCTGGGGGGTTGTGCACCTCCTTGGCTATGATAATGTGCCCTGATGATTCCACCGACGGAATCAGATGATATCTGTCTCAAAATGAGAACCCTAGCCTCCTATGTAATGGGTCGGGAGGGTTTTCCCAAATTTGATCCGATGAGCTCTTTGGAAACTCAAATGTTCTTCCCCAAGAGTTGCACACTTTCCGGTTGTCTGGTGCACCCTGGAAGATTCCACTGTCAGAATTTGATGATTGATGGCTCAAAAGAATCACCATGGCTCCCTCTCAACTGGGTTGGAAGGAAATGATGAGATCTTCCCTAGTCTCGTCCAGTTACACAAAATTGTCTCTAACCCTTGTGTCGTCACTCACTACAATGCGCACTCTATGAACTGGGTATGAAAAATATGGATCTGGAATAGTGAAGTACCTGAATGGTACTCCCGATAGTCTAGGGTGTGTCTCCCAACACCGAAACCGATCTATGGTGGTGGTTTCCTCCAGAAATCCACAAAACATATGTTGAGGTCAACTTCCTCCTATGGAACCTATTCTCAAATCAAAATCATAGCATAATGATGAATTAGGTCAAATTCCTCTTCTTATACCCGCCCCGATCTAATTTGTCATTGACATCACTTAAGCTAGGCACCTTTCCTCCTAAGTCAAAAGTGAATAATTAATTAAGTCCCCCCTTAACACCTTTTTCTTCTATTTCTCCGTTGACTTTGGCTTAAGTGACTTTTCCTATGCTTTTTGGCTTAATTCATTGTTTAGCCATTTATTCACCCTTTCTCCTTGTGTTCCCTGTTTGTTCATGACTATAGTCTATGGGAAAAGATAGACTACTAACTGTTGATATTATTCTTGGGAATAGGACATCACAGTTCTCCCTTCCCGAGATTGCTTGTCCTCAAGCAAAATCAATCTTGGGTGTTGAAATATATGCTCTCTCTGCCAATGTGCCATGTGGCATCCTCCACTAGAATTTCCCTCCATCTGACCAAACACTCCCTGATGACCCTGCTCCTCAACCTGCACTCTCTCTGCTCTAGCACCTCCTCCGAAACTAACTCCAATTGTCCCTCCTCATCCAAGGGTGGTAGCTCCTCTGAAATGGACATATGTTGTCCCACTGCCCTTTTAAGGCAATAAAGATGGAACACGTTGTGTATCTTTCTACCCTCCGACAGCTCTAGCTCATAGGCCACTTCGCCTACTTTCTTGATGAATCTGTACGTCCCATAGAACCTGGGCTTCGGCTTCTCTGCCCCGCTCCTCTTCAACGAAGATTGTCTGTATGGCTGTAATCGTAGAAAAACCAAGTCCCCTACCTTGAAACTACGCTCTACCCTCTGCCTATCTGCATAGATATTCTATTGGTTCTGAGCTACCTGCAGATTCTCCCTCACTACCAGTAGAATCCTCTGACTCTCCTCAATACATTCTTTAGCCCCTGGGGCACTGCTATCCCCAAACATAGTCTCCACAAAAGAGGGTGCATCGTATCCATATAATGCTCTAAATGGTGACATCCTGGTAGACATGTGGTAAGTTGTGTTGTAACAGTACTCATGCATGTGAAACCATCTCGCCCATGTGCGTTGCTACCCCCCCACATAATTCCTCAGATACCCCTCCACCCATTTGTTAACGATCTCCGTCTTTCCATCTGTCTACAAGTGGTAGCTGGTACTCATGGCTAACTTTGTTCCCACCAACCTGAAGAGCTCCTGCCAAAATGTGTTGATGATGCACCCATCTCTATCACTGACTATCTTCCTAGGTAAATCGCGCAATCTTGAAACCTCTCTAAAAAATAGCTCCGCTACCTGTATGGCTTTGTAGTCTGTGGGTATGGCAAAGAAGTGTGCAAATTTGGTCAGTCTGTCGACCACTACAAATATACAGTCCCTACCCTGCACTCGAGGAAGTCTTGTAATGAAGTCCATAGAAATGATCTCCCATTTCTGCTCCGGAATGGGTAGAGGCTAAAGTAACCTCGTTGAGTGTGTCTAATCAGACTTGTTCTGCTAACAAGTTGTGTACTCCCAGATGTGCTTCAGTACATCATCCTTGAGACCCTTCCATGAGAATCTCTCCCTGATCTTCTGGTATGTTTTGAAGAATCCATGATGCTCGACTGTAGATGAATCATGCCAAACCTTAAGAACCTTCCCTTTTAAGGTAGATTCTTGAACTAAGTAGATCTGGTCCATGTAGAGAATGACATCGTCTAACACTCAATATCTATCATCCACTACCTGTCCATCTAGTACCTCACATGCAAACTTTTTTTTGGAGTACTCCACCAACAAATGTGCCTTCTAGTCTGTGCAAATATCCATCATCAAACACCCTACTGGTCTCCTGGACAAAGCATCTGCTACAACATTCATCTTTCCTTTAATATACTCAATGTCAAAGACAAAGGCTTGAATCTTCGAGACCCACTTATGTTGTCTCTTGCTGAGGTCTTTCTTATCTAAGAAATACTTAAGACTGTTGTGATCAGTCTTCACTACAAACCCGCTACCCACTAGATACTGCCTGAATTTGGTTAAGGCATGCATGATTGCTAGCATTTCCTTGTCGTAAATCAAATAGAGTCTCTCTGACTCATTGAGATTCCTACTCTTGAACACAATGGGATGCCCCCCCTGCATTAAAACTGCTCCAATGCCCACCCCTGATGCCTCACACTCTAAGCCAAACGATCGAGAGAAATATGGAAGAGCTAGAACAGGGCATGTGCTCATAACCTCCTTCATTTTCTCAAAAGTCTAGTGTGACTCATCAGTGCACTGAAAAACAACCTTCTTGGTTATATCTGTGAGTGGTGCCCCCAACTGTGAAAATCCCCTGACAAATCGTTTGCAGTAACTACATAACCCAAAAAATCCCTTAAGCTCTGTGAGGTTCTTGGGTGTTGGCCAATCCAGAATGGACCTCATATTCTCTTGATGAGCTTGTACTCCATGATCACTGATGATATGCCCCAACTACAATAGTTCTCTCATCCTGAACTCACACTTGGACTCCTTGGAATATAATGAATGTGCCTGCATAATACCCAAGACCTCCTCCAAGTGTGCCAAATGTTCATCTCGTGTCCTATTGTAAATCAAAACATCATCGAAGATTACCAAAAGGTACTTCCTCAACTGCCCCTTGAAGATGTGATCCATACAAGACTGAAAGGTGGCTAGTGCGTTGGTTAACCCAAACGGCATGAACAAAAACTCGAAGTGCCCAAAATGGCATTTGAAAGTTGTCTTCTCTATGTCCTGCTCTTTGATGTTGATATGATGATATCTTGACCGTAGATCAATTTTGGTGAAGAAAATTGCCCCATGTAGCTCGTCCATTAACTCATCTATGTGCGAAATGGGGTACCTATTCTTGATCGTCCTCTTATTAAGGGTTCTGTAGTTTGTGCACATCCTCAATGTGCCATCTTTCTTCATTACCAGTACGACTGAAGAAGAAAAAGGACTTGTGATGGGCCTTATGTGCCCCATCGCAAGCAATTCCTTGATTGCTTTCTTGGTCTCCTCCTTGAATTTCTTGGGGTATCTATAGGGCACGGTGATCACAGGTGTATCCACCACCTCCAACTCAATAGTATGCTCGAACCCCCTGTTAGGTGGCCTCCCTGGTGATATCGGCCCAAACACTGGCTCATACTCACTCAAAATCTCTCTAATCTACTGATGGTAATGCTCTCTTCCCTTTGAATCCTTTTGGGTGGTGATCAGACACTCTGTTGCATATGCTACATCCTCGTGGTGGAAAATATGCTCCATCCTTTTCGTGGATATTGCCTTGGGTACTCATGTAGACATACCTCTCAATACTACTCTCGACCCGCTGGCGTCTCTGAAACTCATGGTCAACGTCTGATAATTGAACCCAATATCTCCCAATGAATATAGCCATTGTACCCCCAACACTGCATTTATATATGACAGGTTAACTACGTAAAAAGTATCCATAAGGGTGTAGTTCCCTAGCTTGACCTCTAGGTCTGGAACCATATCCAAGCATGTCATAGTGTATCCATATTCCACGGCCACGATGAACCCCTCAAACTCCTCAGTGTGTATCCCCCTTCGGGCTACTAAAGATGCATCGATGAAATTGTGGGTGGCCCCACCATCTACTAAATTTGTCATGTGTTGCCCCTCTATAAGGCCCTTGAGCCTAAGAGTGTTGTACCTGGGTACTTCAAAAAGGGTTGTTATGGTCCCCCCTTTTACCTCTCTGCGAGGTTTTGTCTCCTCCTTTGGTTGTGCCTCTGCCTATGTCTCAGGTTTCTTCGGATGTCGCTCTGGCTCATGTGTAAGCTCATCCTCTGAGTCACTGTCTTCCTATGCCCCGATCTCCTCATCCTCCTCCTCATTGCCTAATTCCACCTCAATGTAGTGGATTTGTCCCTTTCCCATGCATCGATGCCTGAGAACCCAAGGGTCTCTGCAAGAGAAGCAAAGCTTCTTCCTCATCAACTCTCGTCTAGTGTCATCATCCAACTTAGGATTACCCTTACAATCCCTCTGAGGATTCTTGTAATCCTTGTCTCTCTATGGCACAAAGGTTTTGGGTTTCAACACTGAGTCCCCCATGTCTCTAGAGCGCATAATGGCCTCATGTAGGGTGTGAGGCTTGAAAGCCTTAACCCAACCCCTCAATGGCTCTGTCAACGCCTCGGTGAACAACATCACCAATATGTGTTTTGAAATATCTGATATGACCATTGCCTTCCCCTAGAACTCTGTGATGAATGCCTCAACTGACCCTGTCTATCTCAACTATGTCAGATCCCTGAAATGGAGTTCTGGATCTCTCATGTCAAACCTCTCCATCAACCTCTTGGTGAACTCCAAATATGAAGTAATGTGGATGTGACCCAATGTCACTAGCCCATGATACCACCACTCATAGGCATCCCCATCCAAGTGCAAGGTGGTGAAGCTAATAACTTTTGACTCTATCATCAAGTTGATCTTGAAATATGTGTCAAGCTTCTATACCCATGCCTAAGCTGAGCATCGAGATGACTCATCGAAAGTAGGAATATTCACCTTCCCCACTTTCTTAATGAAGTCCATGTTCTGAATCTGCGCATTTCCCCTTTGTGCCTCCCTGGGCCTATTTTGATACTTGATCAAACAATAATCTAACAAACTCATATTTTCATGGAACTCTGGCCCCAACGCCAAATAGTCTCTCCTTTACTCCCCAAATGGGTCTTGTGGCATTGCCTGCCCCTGTCCCGATTGTCCTCCTGTATTCCCTAGTTGTCCCAGCTAATGTCCCCCCTGGAACTACGGATATAGAGGTCGAGGAATCCTCCCATATGATGTAGAGGTACAAATAGGTGAAGGATTCCCACTCGCTCTACCCTGAGATCCACTTAACCACTGGCACCACCTCCCTGGTGTTCTCCTGAACCACTCGCTCCTCCTGCTGCGTTGGTACCCATAGTGCTCACATTGTGCTGGATCATCTACATGTTGATGACCATTTGTGTTATGGGGTTCATCATATCCCATTGTCCTCTAGCTAGGTCATTCAAGATGGCCTATGTACTTTCATGCTATGTTTCGGGGCATTTCCCCTTGCCCTATGGGGTCTCATGCCTATCACCCATAATCCTCTATGTCAGAATTGATGTGGTCCTTGTCCTCTATCTCTGGCTCTGTATCTGACTAAGTATGGAAGGGAGTGTAGTCCCTTCTATTCATGTCTCTTTTGTCTCTATTATGTCCCCTACGGTACTGAATGTACTCATCCCCAATATGACCTCTACCCTTTAGGTATTCTTCACCTATTCCCGGAATCATGGGGTCATGAGAAATCACTTCTTCAGAGGCTGGAAGGAAGAAGGATTTGATACCACTGAAATATCCCAAATCGGTAGATCTGGATATGAACTGTTGAACTAGTGTTTAGGCTCTTGGATATGATACTCTTGTGGTTTCTGGATGCATTTTAGAGTCTTTGTTTTAACATGCATGGTGATTTTGCATGTGTGTGTTCAGATAGAGAGAGTGTTTTACAATTATCTCATGCATACAAATAAATAGGAACCACACAACTCAATAGCATGTATTATATGGAAAAAAACAGGAAATACAACTGATATGTTGAAAGCAGAGAACTAGTCATCAACTAGATCTCATGGATGATCACTGGAATACAATGTAACTAATATAAAATACCCGTGATTAGAAGATGTGAATGGATCTACACATGCACAGATAGATCAACTACATGCAACTCCGGGGACTCACGACAACTGTTGCAAATGAAGGATATATTATCCTTGGTGGCTACACTCGGTCGATCGGCTTGAAAACTATCCCAAACTATGTGCATTGGCCTCTAGGCTCCTCCTGATATCTATCAGACTAAAGATCAACCCATTGAAGCTCTCGATGGACCCCGGATGAGATCCCCTTGGGGGTTGCGCACCTCTTGGGCTCTGGCAATGCGCCCTCATGATTCCACTAAAGAAATCAGATGATATTTGTCTCAAAATGAGCACCCTAGCCTCCTCTGTAATGGGTCGAGAGCGTTTCCCCGAATCTGATCCGATGAGCTTTCTGGAAACCCAAATGTCCTTCCCCAAGTGTTGCACACTTCCTTGTTGTCTGGTGCGCCATGGAAGATTCCACCTTCAGAATCTGATGACTAATGGCTCAAAAGAAGCACCCTAGATCCCTCTCAACTGGGTCAGAAGGAAATGGCGAGATCTTCCCTGGTCTCATCCAACTACACAAAATTGTCTCTAACCCTTGCGCCCTCATTGGCTACAATGCACACTCTCTGAACTGAGTATGCAAAATACGGATCTGGCACGATGAAGTACCTGGATGGTACTCTCGATAGTCTAGGGTGTGTCTCCCAACACCGAAACCAATCTGTCGTGGTGGTTTCCTCCAAAAATCCACAAAACATATGTTGAGGTCGACTTCCTCCTTTGGAACCTGTTCTCAAATCAAAATCATAACATAATGAGGAATTAGGTCGAATTCCCCTTCTTATACCTTCCTCGATCTAATTTTTCATTGACATCACTTAAGCTAGGCGTCTTTCCTCCTAAGTCAAAAGTGAATAATTAATTAAGTCCCCCCTTGACACCTTTTTCTTCTATTTCTCTGTTGACTTTGGCTTAAGAGACTTTTTCTATGCTTTTAGGCTTAATCCATCGTTTAGTCGTTTATTCACCCTTATTTCTCCCCTTGTTCCCTATTTGTACTTGACTATAGTTTACTGGAACAGATAAACTACTAAGTCACTCCCTACTGAAATTATTCTTGGGAACGAGACATCACAAACTCATGTTGCTTATATTCCTCACTTGACAGGTATACATGTATTTTATGCACATCTACCCAATTTCATTATGAGAACGCTTGTAAATATATATCAACATTTATGTGAATGTAGAAGCAAGTCATCAAGTGTTCTTATTAAACCATTATTCACATAACACAACATTTTTTTTCTCTTACTAAATAAACAAATTTTATTAAACCATTATTCACAAATAAAAATCATCTTATTAAACCATTATTCACAAATAAACATCTAACCCCCAAAAAAACTATCAAATTAAAATAATTAGTTATGTATGTATTTTTATAACACTTAATACCAATTTTCAAATTATCAAATCCATCCATGTTTACACTTGGGATACACCTTATTTGTAAATGACCGATATTATATCTTCACTTGGGATACATCTTGTGGAATCAACCACATGCATAGGTACAAGAGTGGCACATGTACATACATTTCATTTAACTCTTTCAAAATTATATTTTAAATGATATATTTTCTATTCCATTACTTTTAATAGCTTTCAAAAAAAATAAACATATTGAGAAAAAAATATAATGACTATGTTAATTCTTAGTTTGAAAAGTTACTCGGGAAGCGTGACAAATTCTTTCTCAGTGATGTGGATTTCTTCACGAATCTATAAAAACTATGAAGTTGGAATGATGGGTATTTTAAAACACTTGAATACCAATTTTTAAATTATCAAATCTTCATCGGCAATCCAACTTATGGAATCAACCACTGTGCAAGAGTGGCAAACGTTCACCAGGGTTAAATCAATAGTAATATAATTACCAAATAATAATTTAACTTATTAATTGGCCATGGAGGTTGATGCAATCTAGCAAATTCACTTACATAATGGTTGGATCAACCATTATTGGTTAGGGCTTATTAAATCTATAATGAAGTTCCATTGTGTTACTCAATGTAAGAATAAAAGGTCATGATGTTATTAGCAAAAATGGGTAAATTTATATGTAAATATTAATTATATATATATATATATATATATGATAATGTTTTTTAGTATACATAATCGTTTATGGGTTGAATCCATTTTAAGAAGAATGTGTGGAGAAATATTAAGTTGTAAGTAATTGGGTAAATTTATATGTACATATCAATTATATATATGTTAATGGTTTTCAGTATACATGATTGTTTATGGGTTGAATCTATTTTAAGAAGAATGAGTGGAGAAATATTAAGTTGTAAGTAATTGTAATTGATAAATTGAGTTAAGTTTATAATATATTATTGTTTATTGGAAAGGGGATGAATTTTTAATAAGAGAAGTAGTAGAATTAGTAATAATAATATGATGGTGATTTTAGAGAATAAAAAATGAGATGCATGTTTTGATAAGGAATCTAGAAATTTGATGAAGTCAAGAAGATTTCTATTGGGATCACAAAGAGGTTGTTAAAATAATGTCAACTTGATATCAAGGATGACTTATAAAATATTTATGTTAAATTGTACAATCTATGAATGTGGATTGTTGGGCCCCTCATTTTGATTTTGACAAAGGACACATTCTGGTTGGAGGGAAGGACATGGTAGCATGAACTTAATAGAAAAAAAGATATGTCATGCCATTTGGATTAAGAACGTTAGCAATATTAAAGAGTATCGATCATAGATGGAGATAAGAACTAGAATAACATGCAGGATTCTAGGTGATCAAGGAGTTGAGGGGTGAAAGAATGAAGACACCTAGATGGGGTAGTAGAATATATTAGTTGGTTCATAAATAAGGAACTAAAAGTAGGCTAACAATTTCCTGATTTTGGATGTACCTTCCCATATTTGGGCACATTGGTATAATTATAAAGGCCTCAACCTATCAAAAAGCTTGATTCTTTGTTGGCCCTTTGTATGTTAGCTATCTATTGGGTGTATGTCAGTTATGTTGGGTATGTGTTATATTCTTTGCATGTGTGTGTGTGTGGGTGCGTCAGATACGACAACTGGTTACGCGGAGCGTTCGGGGCAACGCCCCGAATTTTTTTTTTTGGGCGGTTTTTTGCTATTTTTAGCGAATTTTGCTATTTTTAGCTGATTTGTAAATTAATCCCGGATTAAGGGATTAGGGTTTTGGTATCTACGGAATACCTAAAAACATTGTATATATTGTATGGCGAATGGTG
>SNQJ01S0016332.1:0-16934 GCA_010110895.2 Picea sitchensis | reverse complement strand
TGTCATGTTCTCTAATTTCCCACTCCCAATTGTTCTTCTATGGAACAAAATACAATAACATAGAATGGAACCCCTTCTCCTTTTAGTGGCTCGGTATTAAACATAGCCCGATAGCCATCTAGGGGTAGGTTTTTTACTTCCTCAACCCTAAATTGTGGTAGGGTTCTGAACCTTATAGAATATTCTTGAAATTTCTCATGTGGCTAGCCCCATATGCATGAGTAATGGGGGTTGGCATGGCATCCTCTCGTACCACAGTGGTCAACACGATAGGTCAACCTGTGAGAGGCATAGCTTTTGCATACGAACTCTGATTGACGCACGTTATGCACTGTTGGAAAGGTCTCGGAGTGTAGAACAATGTAAAGGGGGTGCACATAAGTTCTAGACACCATAACCCCAAAAATTGTTGTTTATTGCCTCAAAATGGCTCCAGAGGGTTCTGAACCCCAATTTTCCAAACTGGGATCTACCACTAAAATGACCCTGCAAGCTTATTCCTCCAATTTTTTCCACTCTAAAAGCATCAAGATAAATGACAAGTAATATAATGATCCAATCTTGATCATACCTCCCCATTTAGGGAGGCTTTTGGTCCCCAAAATCTTTACTGATTGAGGTGAGGAAATTTTTCCTCTACCTTCTCCCTGGAGTACCAATTTTCATTGCTTAGAAGGTTTCCTTTCAAACCAACCTGCCAAAGGTCATGTTGTCCATGTCTTATATTTTTGGACTGATTCTGCAAAACCATGTCCTCTGTCAAATTTTCCTAAGCATGTGGTGTTAAATCCTCTATGGAAGGTAGAAGTTGTTCCTCCTCCTGATCCATCATGGAGGGATCATAGAGTTTGAGATTCTCCACATTCACTACTAAGTAAATGTTCATGTATGGGAATAGAATAAGATTGTATATGTTATCTCCCATGGTTTCCAATACCTCAAAAGGATCATAACGCAAAGCCTTTATCTTATTAATAGGACCTTGTAGTATTTCCTTATTCATTAGTAACCATACTTCGTCTCCCATTCTAAATGTTCTCTTTGTTCTATGTTGGTCATGTCTAGTCTTGTACTTTTCTTGTGACTTCTTCAGTGTCTCCTGTACTTGCAAATGGATCTGCCTAATCTTCTCAACAAATTTTCCTGCCTTTAATCCATCTCCTATTAGCTTCTCCCTCACTCCTATGTGTTGTCCTCATACAACATCTAAGGGTGAAGGTGGAAAATATCCAAAGCAAGTTTCAAAATGTGATTTACCAATAGAAGTGTGGACTTCTCTGTTATAAGAGTGTTGTATATAGATCATATTTTCATCCCAGGTCTTCAGATGCTTCTGATTATAACCTTTCAAAAGCTACCCCAAATTCATTTTGACTAATTTTGTCTACCCATTCATCTGTTGATGGAATGTTGTAGACCTTTTCAACTTGGTGTCCATCGTCTCCCACAATGTAGTCCAAAATGCATAGAGAAATTTGGTATCTATGTCTGAGATGATGCTCCTTGGTATCCCAAAGTGCACCCAGATTTGTTCAAAGAACTTGTTGACTACTTATTTTTTGTTGATGGTCTTTTTACAAGGCATAAGAATGCACATTTTGTTGAACCTATCAAATACCACAAATATATAGTCATGTCCCTTCCTAGTTGTTGACAAACGTCCCACAAAATCCATGGAAATACTTTCCCAAGGTCGAGTGGGTACATGTAATGGATGGTATAGAGCTTGCTTCTTATTACTGGTCTTGTTGGTACAACAGATTATACATCCTCTAATATATCATGCTACATCTTCTTTCATTATAGGCCAATACACATACCTTTGTAAATTGGAAATTGTCTTCCCAACACCAAAATGTCATGAAACCTTGGAGGTGTGAGCCTCTCTGATAAGTTGCAGTTGTTCACCTTTAGGGACACAAAGATTTTCGAGCTTGTAGAGTAAACCATTCTATAAATTATAGTTTGCATTGTCGTCAACTTATTCTATATGAATTTGGCCCTGTAGCTATTGAAACACCTCCTTAAAGTCCTCATCTTCTGTGTATGCCTATTTGTATGCATCATGGGTAAAAGGCTCTATGTGCATCAAAGTTCCCACAGTTATAATCTTAGATGTGGGTGGTCGTAAAAACATGTATTCCAACTTGTTTGTTTTTCCCTTCTTATACTTGATGACTAGATGAATTTTTTTGTAAAAACCCCATCCACTTGTAATGTTTGGTTTGTTGTAGCTTACTTTGGTCTTGCAAGTAATGTAGTGGTTGGTGATCTATGTGGATGATGGTATCCTTGCCCATCATATAGTTCTTCCACTTCTTGACATCTTGAACCAGGGCATAGAGCTCCTTGTCATAGGTAGGGTAGTTGAGAACTTCCCCATGAAATATTTCAAAATGATAGCATACCCGCCTTCCTCTTTGCATCAAAATGGCTCCCATGGAATACCCACTTGCATCTGTCTCCACTTTGAAGAGATTATGGAAGTTTGGTAGCATGAGCATTGGTGCTTGACTAATATTTCTTTTAAGCTCATCAAAGGCCTTTTGTTGATTCTTCCCCCATGGGATTTTATGGCGTGGAGTGGTGCAGCTACCATTGAAAATGAAGCTATGAACTTACGCAAGTATTGTGTTGCCCCAACAAAACTCCTAACTTCAGTGACATTTGCACTAATTGGCCATTTCATGATGGCCTCCATCTTTGCAAGATATATTTTGAGCTCCCCTCCACCAATCACATACCCCAATACACCAAAC
Source organism: Picea sitchensis (assembly GCA_010110895.2). Taxonomy (NCBI): domain Eukaryota; kingdom Viridiplantae; phylum Streptophyta; class Pinopsida; order Pinales; family Pinaceae; genus Picea; species Picea sitchensis. The sequence continues at coordinate 14,175 of SNQJ01S0016332.1, read as the reverse complement.
ACTGCTGATAAAACTCTCATTTCTTGAGATTGGATAGAAACTGGTGCTTTTTCAGAGTCTCTAACACCTACATAAGTTGTGATATGTGCTCCTCCTAAGTAGCGATATAAACTATTATATCATCCAAATAGACAATAACAAATGAATCTAGATAAGGGCATAAAACATGATCCATTAGTCTCATAAATGTATCCAGTGTGTTGCATAAACCGAATGGCATAACCAACCACTCATAAAAACATTGACATGTCTTGAAGGCGGTCTTCGAGGTATCTTCTTATTTGACTCGAACCTGGTGATATCTTGATTTCAAATCCATCTTAGTGAAGTACTTGGCATGTCGTAGTTGGTCCAATAGATCATTGATCCTTGGAAGAGGGTACCAATTCTTTAGTGTAATTTTTTTCAATGCCCTATAATCAATACACGTTCTCCAAGTCCCATCCTTCTTGGGAACAATTATGATGGGTGACCCACAAGGTGAGGTACTTGGTCAAATGACACCCTTTTCCAACAATAGTTGCAACTGCTTCTTTACTTTGTTTGCTTTGAACAAACTGTCTATATAGCCCAATATTCGACAAGGGGGAGTTTGGAAATAATTGGATTTTGTGCTCCACTTCCGTCTTAGGTGATAGACCTTTAGGCTCCTGGAAAACTCCTTCATATGCTTGTAGGTGTTGAAATATTGTAACTACAAAGAATATTCTAATTATTATTGAGTTATTTTCTTATAGATCAAATCCCCTTTTGTGGATTGATCATGTCGGGCTTTGTATATGACCAAATCCCCTTTTGTGGACTGGTCAAACCATGTTTATATTGTGGTAATTGAGAAGTCAACCCCTAGGGATAATTAAAGTGGTCCTAACCACTAATTGGAGAAGTCGGCCCTGCTTGATGAAGAGACAAAACCCTAGCGCCTCCCAACAAGTATAAATAAGAGTGGATGATGCCTCATTCACTCACTCACTCATCTAGTGTGCAAGTTTTGAAGGAAGCTACAGTTAGAAGAAAGAGAAGAGAGAGGTGCATGCTTAGTATTGGATATTCTTGGTGGTTTGGTCTTTATCTTGGCATTGTATTGGCAATCTATATCAAGAAAGTTTTTGATGGGTTTTCTCCCCCATGAGGGTTTCCCAAGATAAAATGTTGTGTATCTTGTGATTGTGTTTCTCTCAGTGATCCTAATTGTGCTATTATCTATGAAAAGCATTAAAACTTAACATGGTATCAGAGCTAAGCTAAAGAGAGAACCTTTCACTGGATAATAAAAAATGTCACTATTGTCATACAAGAAAATTAGGAATTTTATTGGAAGGGAATTTTTTCCTAAAAACCAACTAGGGAAGTGTGCCCTAGCCTAGAGAACTCATTGGTAGATTGAGCACACCTTTTTAGTGGCCAGAGCCTCTGAAAAGTCAAACCTTAGTTTTGACTAGTACTAGAAAACCACAACCAGTTCCAGAAGTACCAATCCATATTTTCACAGGTCAAGTTTCAAGGGGTAAAACTTGGAATTTTTGAAATCTGATAACTCTAGCCTACTTGCCTCAGCCAAACACATCTCCTAGTAAGGTCAGATTTAGTTTCTGAGCATTTTCATTTTTTGGTCATTTTCCTAGCTTCAAGTCAAGATGTCTACAAGAACTAAGCTTGTTGACAAGTTGGAAGGTGTGGAAAATTTTTGTGTCTGGAAGTACATAATTGGACTCATTCTTGAAGAGAATGACCTAGAAAAATTCATCAAAGAAAATGTACCAGAACCCGAAGAAGATGCAGCCAAAGAAAAGTACAAAAAGGATATGGTTAGGGCCAAAAGGATTATTGCAGATTCCATTAAATATCACTTATCCCTCAAGTGTCTTCTAAGAATAATCTAGAAGATATGTTTGATTCCCTAACCATAATGTTTGAAGGAAAAAACATCAACTGGAAGATGAACTTGAGAACCCAACTCAAGAATACAAAGATGCAAAAGGGAGAAATAGTCCATGATTATTTCTCTAGGGTTTCTCAATTCAAGTAACAACTAGAAGCAATTGGAGATAACCTATATTAAGACAAACTCATAATGAAAACTCTTAATGGTCTCACAAGACCATGGGATGCCTTCATCCAAACTATCTGTGTAAGAAAAGAAAAGCTACATTTTGATAGCTTGTGGGAAGAATGTGTTCAAGAAGAAGCAAGAGTAGCCAACTGAGAAGCAATGTTATTAAGGGATGAAGACCAAGCCCTAGCTGCTCATGCTAAAGGAGGAAAGAAAAGGTCTTACTTCCAAAAGGAGACCCACCTTCATAAGGAATCTCACTCCCCAAAGAGATTCACACACTTCCATAAAGAATCTCACCCTCTGAGGAGATTCCAGAAATATCAGAAGGGACAAAGAAGAGAAAAATATTTGTGCTCTTATAAATGTTATCATTGTGATAATATGGGACAAATTGCCAAGAATTTTCCTACCATAAGGGAAGAATACAAGAAGAGAAATAACAAAAGACATCATGCCCATGCAGTTGAAGATGATGAGCCACCTACAAAGATGACTAAAGAAAATATTGAATATTATGTTTTATTTTCCTCCCTCTCAGGATCTATGATACCTAGTGAGGATACTTGGCTCATAGATAATGGTGCTTCTAAGCACATGAAAGGTCAAAGATACATTCTCTCTAGCCTTACAGAATAGGACTTTCCCAAAAAAGTCTCACTTAGAGATGACTATCAGTACCTTATCAAAGGAATGGGAGAATCCACTTACAAACTAGATTCAAGAACTCCGATGAAGATGAAGGATGTACTTTATGTATCGGGTTTGACAAAGAACTTACTTTCTATCTCTTCTCTAGATAAGAAAGGTTTCAGGTTTGCATTCATAGATGGTGAAGTTATTATGTGGCCTAAAGGAAAAACCATAGAAGATACAATTGTTATTGAAATAGAAGAAGGTGGCATGTATAAGTTAAAAGGTCACTCAACCTTGACTCACTCCACTGAGATTCCATGTGAAATTTGGCATAGAAGACTATCTCACATCAACTACAAAGCCTTACCATATGTAATCAAGGTAGTTACAATTTTACCATAATTCAAGGTTGACCATGAAGGTGTATGCAAGGGATGTGCACAAGGAAAGAACATAAATAATCCTTTCCCAAAGAGCGACAGTAAAGCAGAAGGAATCTTGGACCTCATCCACTCAGATGTATGTGTCCCAATGCCATCAACCTCTCTAAGTGGGTATGTATACTATGTGTTATTTATTGATGATTATTCTCGCAAGACTTGGGTTTACTTCTTGAAATCAAAAGATGAAATACTCGAAAAGTTCAAGGAATTCAAAGCCTTGGTAGAAAATCTTTCTGAAAGAAAGATCAAGATACTCAGGTCAAATAATGGAGGAGAATACACCTCAAGAGAATTTGGAATCTTTTTCATAGATGTTAGGATTAAGAGGGAGCTCACCACTCCTTATAATCCTCAACAAAATTGTGTAGCAGAAAGAAAGAATAGAACAATAATGGAAGCAATGAAGACTATGATCCACGATCAAGATCTTCTAATTCACTTATGGGTTGAAGCAACAAGAACAATAGTTTATGTCCAAAACAAATTATCCCATAGTGAACTTGGATTCAAAACCCCCAAAAAAATGTTCTCCGGAAAGAAGCCAAAAATAAGCCATCTCAAGATATTTGGTTGTCCAGTGTTTGTACATATTCTGAAAGAAAGGAGAACTATGTTGGACCCTTCAGGAAAGAAGGGAATATTTGTTGGATATTGTGAGGTCTCTAAGGCCTTCATAATTTATACACCAGGTTACCATCATGTTGAGATCAACAAATATGTAACCTTTGATGAAGATGCAACACTCAAGAGATCAAGGAAGTGCCAGCTTGAAGAAATATATGAAGAAGAACATGTAGCTCCCAGAGTTGTAGAACCTATGAAGGAAGTAACAATTACCCCTCATGATGAGATTCTAGAAGATCATGATATGATAGAATCTCAAGAACCTCCCCAGATGACGATCTATCACAAGAGAAAGCCAACTTGGGAAAGGGAACTTGTTCAAGATGGAGAGAAGTATGGTTCCCTAGAAGGAACCATGAGACAAAGAAAGAAACCTAATCCATTCTCCAGTTATATGGCCTTGATGTGTGATCTCATAGATAAGGAGCCTACTTGCTTTGAAGAAGCCATTCATAAGAAAGAATGGGTGGATGCCATGACGGAAGAATACCAGTCCATTATAATGAATGGTGTATGGGAAATAGTTCCCAGACCAAAGAGAAAAAATGAGGTATATTCCAAATGGTTATACAAGATAAAAACATGTTGTTGACGGAAGTATTGAAAAATAAAAAGAAATATTTATAGCTCGTGGATTTTCTCAAAAAGGAAGGCATTGACTATGAAGAGATGTTTTCTCATGTAGCCAGATACACTTCTATCAGAACAATCATAGCTCTTGCAGCCAAGATGAAGTGGAAGTTACACTAGATGGATGTGAAAACAACCTTCTTGAATGGTGTTATTGAAGAAAAAGTGTATATAGAACAACCACAAGGGTTTGAAGTTGAAGATAGAAAGACTCATGTATGCAGATTGAAGGAAACTCTATACGGATTGAAGCAAGCTCTCAGAGCTTGGTATGGAAAAATTGATAGTTTCCTGATGAGCTTGGGCTTTACCAAGAGTAAAGTTGATTCTAACCTTTACTTCAAGGTTATGAATGATGAACCAATTATATTGTTGTTGTATGTAGATGATTTATTCTTAACTGGAGAAGAAAATCTCATCACGTATTGTAAGAAGAAGCTCATTGCATAGTTTGAGATGAAAGACCTAGGCCTGATGCATTATTTCTTAGGTCTTGAAGTTTGGAAGAGCCCAGAGAAGATCTTCCTTAAACAAGGGAAGTATGCAATTGAAATATTGAAGAGGTTTGATATGTTGGAATGTAAAGCCATGAACACACCCATGGAAACAAAGTTGAAGCTCCTGGTAGATACTTCATCAGAATTGGTTGATGCTACTCTATACAGACATATTATTGGTTTGTTGATGTATCTGAGGAATACTAGGCCATATATATGTTTTGATGTGAACACCTTGAGTTAGTATCTAGTAGATCCCAGACGTATTCACCTTGTAGCTGCAAAACATGTGATGAGATACCTTAAGGGTACGTTGGAATATGGTCTTAGTTATACTGGAGATCATGACTTCAGACTGTATGGATACACTGATTCAAATTGGGCTAGAAATGTTTCTGATAGAAAGAGCACTTTAGGATGTTGTTTCAGTCTGGGGTTAGCCATGAATTCATGGCAGAGAAGGAAGCAATCCAGTATTGCTCTCAGCACGACAGAAGCAGAATACATTGCAGCATGTTCCGCCAGTTGTGAAGCCATATGGCTTTGAAAGTTGTTGACATGTCTATTTGATCTGGAGATGGAAGCCACTGTGATTCTATGTGATAGCCAAAGTTGAATGAAGATGATGAAGAACCTTGTGTTCCATGATAAGTCGAAGCACATAGATATTCGGTATCACTACATTCATGATATGGTGCAGGGGGGAGCTATAAAGCTCCAATATGTTGGCAAAAATGAGTAGGTTGCAGATGTGTTGACCAATCCTTTGTCTCGTGTGAGGTTTGAGCACTTCCAAGACAAGCTTGGTGTAGTCCGAAAGGACCTCCCTCAAAAGGGGGAGTGATGCTGATGATACTATGGTATTCTGACAAACAATGGGTAGCTCAGTTAGGATTTTATATTCTAGGGGACTGATCATGCCTCGACAGATCCCGAAGGTCCGATAAGGACGATCTGTCAGAGTACCTGTGCATGTATATGCCAGTTGTGGTCAGTAGTGGTAGCTCCATTAGGATTTTTATATCCTAGGGAATATTTTGAGTCCTGGGCAAATCTCGAAGGTCCGGTAAGGATGGTCTGTCAGAGTACCACATGGTAGCCCCGTTAGGATTTTCATATCCTAGGGAATCTTTTGATTCCTAGGCAGATCCCAAAGGTCCGGTAAGGAAGGTTTGTCAAAGTAAACAAAATTTTGTTGTTGCACCTACCTCATTATGTCACCATATGATGATGATGGTGTTATCTTAGCCTCGTGTTGATGATGTTGTTGATGATGTTGTTATCTAAGCCTCATGTTGATGATGTTTTTGTGTCAGCCTCGTGTTGATGATGTTGTTGTATCAACCTTGTGTTGTTGTTGATGATGTTGTATCAACCTCGTGTTGTTGTTGTTGATGTTGTATCAGCCTCATGATGTCGATGATGATTTTGTATCAATCATGTATTGATTGATGATGTTATATTAGTATTTTACTAATTGATGTTGATGCATATGATGATGATGATGATGATGCTCCAGCTCCATGCTTTTAATGATGATGTTATCGATGATGAGAAAAACTTCTGATGAATTATAGATGTTCCAGTCAGTGTTCCATATGTTGATGATGTTGTTGTCCTCTCTCTCTCATGATGATGTTGTATTGGGATGTGTCAGTAGAATACCCTTCTTGTTAAGGGGGAGTGTTGAAATATTGTGACTACAAAGAATATCCTAATTATTATAGATCAAATCCCCTTTTGTGGATCGATCATGTCAGGCTTTGTATATGACCAAATCCCCTTTTGTGGATTGGTCAAACCATCTTTATATTGTGGTAATTGAGAAGTCGTCCCTAGGGATAATTAAAGTGGTTCTAACCACTAATTGGAGAAGTCGGCCATGCTTGATGAAGAGACACAACCCTAGCGCCTCCCAACAAGTATAAATAAGAGTGCATGATGCCTCATTCACTCACTCACTCAAGTCACTCATCTAGTGTGCAAGTTTTGAAGAAAGTTGTAGTTAGAAGAAGGAGAAGAGAGAAGCACATGATTAGTCTTGGATATTCTTGGTGGTTTGGTCTTTATCTTGACATTGTATTGGAAATTTATATTAAGGAAGTTTTTTCTAGGTTTTCTCCCCCCATGAGGGTTTCCCGGGATAAAATGTTGTGTATCTTGTGATTGTGTTTCTCTCAGTGATCCTAATTGTGCTATTATCTATGAAAAACATTAAAATTAACAGTAGAAAATCCTCCAATTGATGTTTCTTCTCTTTAGTACACCCCTCCAGGGATTCCTTCACTCTCATTGACTCATCATCAAACTAATTTTCTCTTAAGAAAAGAAAAACATATTTCTTACTAGAACCAATCAACTTCTTCGCTTGGTTGGCACTTACCAACGAGATCTTTGACTTCTCGTTATGCACATTGATGATGTAGGACTTCCCATCCTTGATTAGTCGGTATTGGTTGGTTCCCTTCATGAAGATTTCATCCCTCATATACATGTAAGGGATTCCAAACACTACTCCACATATATCAAGGAGTACTACGTCCAATTCCACTTCATCAATAAATCATCACTTACAACAAATTTGACCTTACACTGTTTCGTTACCTTTATCTCTACATCCTTGTTTACCCAACCCAATGGATAGGGGATAGGATGATTGTGAACCTCCAATCCAAGCTTGCTAACCAGATCAACTTCTATGAGATTATCCTGTGAACTGGAGTCGAACAGAACATCTATCTTCGTCTTCTTGATATGAATCTTGATGTGGAAGAGCTTGGTCATCTCCTTCTCTTCCCAGTGATGAAGGATACTCAGATTCACCTCCTTCTGCACAGATGTGCAGACAATATTTTCATCGACATCCGAGCTTCTTTCAACCTAATTGCTTGAATCTGTGACTAAAAGGTTATTTTTCTTTCCATCCTTTTTGCGATTCTTTGGGTTCAACTCTAGATGTAGTTTCCAACATTTATCCTCGATGTGGCCTTCAATGTTGCAATAATTTCAATGGTTGATGGGATCTTTGCATTGATGTGTAGTGGTTTTTGTCTTCTTGTATTTTCCCCCTTTCCACTTCTTCTTCCTGGAAGCTTCTTAGTGCTCTTTCTGCTTAGAACCTCTTTGTTGCCCCTTCTTTTGGCCTATGTTTTCCAAGTATTGTTCCTGTACACATGCCTCATCCATTGTCCTTGGCTTAAAGAGCATCACCTACTTTCATAGATGACTATGTAAACCATCTAGATACTTGAGCAGTACATCTGGGCTCTTGGGAGAGATAGCCAACATGATGGCCATCTTTATGAACTCAATGGTGTACTCCAATACACTCTACCCTTGCCTCTACCTGAAGTAGTGCCACTGGATCCATTGGTCCTATACATGCCAAACAAGGTAGAATTGGGACTTGATGAGGGTTTTGAAGTCTTACCACCTAGTTACTTGCAGATCACGCTCCAACTTAAGTGTTTCCGTATGGATTTCCCACCAGGTTAAAGCATGACACTCTAACTTCAATCTAGAAAATGAATCTTCTACTCTTCATCTATATGGTGAACACTAAAATAAACTTCTAGTTGTTGCAACCAATGATTCGATTTTAATGCATTGATCTCACCTTAGTATGGCTTTATGTCCACTTTCGCTTCCATCTTGAATAGGGACTGTGAAGGGTTCATGACACTCAAACTCAGTTTCTCTTTATCCGATTCTTTCTAAGACTCCTTTCCCAAGTCTTCCTGAACTTCATATTTCCCCTTCGATATAATCGCCAAGTTAGAGCCTCCATCATCTCTGAATGGTCCAGGCTTCCTTGCTAGAGCCGCCATGATGAGGTTCATATTGTGACTAATGTTGGCGACTTGCACTTCCAACCTCTCAAATCTCTCTTCTGCTAGATTTTGAGGGTTATTATGAATCGACTCATCCTCCATGGCTAGGGTTTATGTTACTTATATTTAAGATGGTTCCTAGATCCTACAACTTACCACAAATACCCAAAATAAAAACCTGCTCTGATACCAATATGATCTATAAAATGTTTTGGATATTCCACTGGAACAATTCATCACAACATATATGATAAATAAAACTGAAATCTACACTATGAAGGTTAAATTCCTTTCGATTCCAAAATATTCAGTTATTGATTTTCTACTTATGCATGAAATAGATAAAAACAAAATGCAAAAAATAGAGAACGGTAAAATACAATCACACACCATCCACAAAATAACACAAAGATTTTCTTTGGGAAACCCTTACAGGAGAAAACCCATCTAGAAGGTGAGGTTGCTCTGCTCTCTTTTCTCTGGTATAGAAATAATGCAAGTACAAAGGAGAAGGCAATCTTTATGGGATTACCCGAGACCTATGGCATGTCAGGATTCTATATAACATTAACCCCCTCTATTATGCTCTCTAATTTCCCACTCTTAGTTGTTATGCTCTGCTATGGAACAAAATACAATAACATATAATGGAACCCTTTCTCTTCCTAGTGGCCCGGTATTAAACATAGCCCAATAGTTATATAGGGGTAGGTTTTTTACTTCCTCAACCCTCAATTGTAGTAGTGTTTTGAACCTTCTAGAATCCTCTTGAAATTCCTCACATGGCTATCCCCATATGCATGAGTAATGGGGGTTGACGTGGCATCCTCTCATACCATGGTGGTCAACACAATAGGTCAACTTGTGGGAGGCATAAATTTTCCGTACGAACTCCAATTTATGCACGGTTTGCACCATTGGAAGGTCTCTGAGCATAGAACACCGTTAAGGAGGTGTGCGTAATGTTTGGACACCAGAACCCCCCCAAAAAAAATTAATGCCTTGAAATTGCTCTGGAAGGTTTTGGGCCCCAATTTTCCAATTGGAACCTGCCACTAAAATGACCCTGCAAGCTTGTTCCTTCAATTTTTTCCACTCTCAAAGCATAAAGATAGATGACAAATAATATAATGATCCAATACATATCACTTTTAGCCAAGTTAACATTGATGAAGTTATGCTTGCTACTAGGGTTTATACGAACAATAACATTTTCATGTTGAATACATCCATGGACTTGTAATATGAAGTTGTCACATGAAAATAAATCTCTAGTTTTCTTCTTATACTTCTTCATAACATAAGACCATGGTCCATCTATCTAAAAACATTTTTTCAAATTCTTCATCAGAAAGTGCCATCATCTTGTCATGGTTAAGCAGTTTCCACCAAATGGCCACATCACCTCCTAAATAATAATCGACCCAAAATTTCCACTTGTATCCCCATAATGACTTCCTATTTTTTATTCATTCTTCAATACTAAGGCCATCTTCTTTTCCATCAAAATACATCTTGCGAAAAATAGAACTAGGGTTTTAAAGAGAATCACTTACTTTTCAATAGAGTTCCTTTATGTAGTTACTTTTCATAATGGAGCTCTAATTGTGAAATGCCATAGCTTCTCTATATCTAATGGCACTAGTTTCACTGAAATCGGTGCACTCTATCAAAAGATATCTAATCTGTGAAATTTGCAACCGTTATAAAAAAAACCCTAAAAATTTGTTGATTTTAAATTGCCAATAACTTCACTTCCTAGACTCAGTTTTTTTTTTTTTTGAAATTGGGTATTTATTCGAAAGGAATTTAGATCTATGGATAGTTTCTTAAAATTATGCATAGAAACTTTCAGAAATTGATCTAAATTTCGTCATCCTCTTTTTTGAGTCAAAAAATTGCAAAACGAAAAAAAAATCTTCTACTTCATGCCCAAGAAAGAGCTTTAATACCACTTGTAGTAAAACTTCAAAGATATAGGAGAGAATATATCCCTTACCTTCATAAATAAATCCTCGAACATCCAAATTACCAAAACAATCACCATGAACAACACAAGAATATAGAGAGAAGAACCCTTAAGGTACGATAACACCATCAAATACTTCTTATGGAAGGAATCACTCCACAAGCTATGATTTCTACAAGACAATACAAACCAAGACATATCAATACAATAATACTTATGTGTATTTGTACTTTCTCATGAGTATTCTTAGGGGCTATGCCAACTGCCCTTTATTATTGTATTTTTTCCTTTTAATTACATAATGGACCTGTTAATTACATTCATTATCCCCTTGGGTACCTCCCTAGGCACCCCATATTATCCTCCCTAGGTACATTACACCAACTATACTTGAGCCCTATCCTGACCTTAACGATAATTGGACCAAGTGAACCAATTACCATAGTCAAGCCCTTTGTTTTCTAATCGGGGTCGAAGGAAAGTGAGTCCTTACACCTACATCAAGACCTCTTCTTTGAACAACTAAGCATAGACCTTGCACCTCCACATCTATCTACTTCCCACCCTACCATATTAAAATCCCCACCAACAATCCACTCCATAGCCAAAAGAGTTATCACCATCTAGTTCCAAAGCCTATTATGCTCCAAACTTAGATTAAGAGCATAAGCTACATAGAAACTAAGCACTTGATCTTGAATCAATAGGGTGACCCATACATAATGAAACTCCGAATTTGACCCATCAGAAACCACAAAATCTACAAAGAGAATGAAGGGGAAACCACTAATCCACCAGTCCACCACTCCCTTGACAATGCTTTGAGGCCTAAAAAGGATTGTTCCACCAATAAATCAACCTTTTTTGAAGTTGAAGTCTAGTCGATTTGACCTCTTGCAAGAAGACCACATCGGATCGAAAATGTTGCAAAACACCTTGTGTAAACGTCTTACGACTGGGAAGCATCATCTTGTGAACATTATAGGATAATAAGGGCAATTTCATTCCAAAGGAAGATGAAGGCCTAAGGTATTGTACCAATTTTCCATCTCAAGTCCATCTAATCCTAGAGTCCTATGATAAGGCCAATGGACCATCACATCCTTATAGGATTTCATTTGTGGCTTGGGACTAAGATCTTCCACGACTCTGTCCACATGAGTGGGAGAGGAAACCAACTTCTGCTTCTTTGTCTTGACTTTCCATCCATACTCAATATCTATGACAATGGACCCAAAAGAAGTAGACCCATTCAAGATCATCAATCAAGTGTTCCTAGGCACACTAGATAATCCCACCGCCAAAGAAGACTCACTACCTTGAGGTTGCTTAACCAGGCCCTTGGGGGCCATAGACAAGGCACCCTACTTGACACCACATATACCACTAGGACTTGTACCCCTTTCCCCTAAACCACTAGCACTTGCACCACAAACATCGACGTCACTAGAACCCAAACCTTCTGAACCACTTAAGAATCGAACATTTGAACCTACACCCCCTAAAGAGAAGCCACCTATACCTAAGTCAACCATTGGAAAGGGGACTCCACCACCAACTATGGAACTTGATACCACTGAAGTGCCATCAATTCTCAAACACTTGGAAGAAGGGGGACCCACAACACCACCCTCACTTGCAACATTTCCTCGCATAGGCTTCCAAAGAGAGAAATCTTGAATCAAATGGTCATGTGCCTAACATGCAAAGTAGGCATCCCATAGATTAATATACCGAATATTTTGTTGGCGCACACTATCAATGGTACAAACATAGATAAAAGGGAGAAGCTTGTGCTTGAAATCCACCTCCACACTTACGAAAGGGTTCGGTTGGAACGAGTTTCGACAACCATATAGAATGAGCAGTTTTACAAATCGGTGGGAAAAAAAAATCAGGAAAGGGGTGTAAGTCAAGAATCATTGTGGGGAACTCCAACAATAGGAAACAATGGGCCTACCCACGACATTCGGGATTGAATTTTTTTCGTCAGGACTAAACATAGACAAGGTTGCCAACAATATTCCACGTGTCGATTGGATCGATTGGTTTTACTTTATTTTTTCCATACTCATCACAAAATCTTTTTTTTACCATGGCGGACTCGAGAGGAGGGAAAGGTCGCTTCTTTGCATTTTGTAGAGGCATGAAGGGTTGCCACCTTCCTTTGCCAGTGTCAGAGGCCTGCAAAATTTGCGTTGATATAAGAGAATGATGGCTATGCATGGTGGCTTTGGCGGTGGAAGGGGTGGCAGTGGCGCTTAGACTGTAACTTTGTCAACTGCAATGTTGTTTAAATTTATTACAATTACATTGGGAGGTGCAAAAGCAACAATAAAACTTCGAATTCTTTGACCTATAACATAGCAGATAAATGATACTTGAAATTCAATTTTAATGAGTATTTTATATTCTGTGGTCAACCATTAACTACTAAGCAGTCAACGCTATATCCCACCCTGCACGTATAATAATTATTTATTAAAAAAAAATATGTTTCACAAAAATTTATAATAAATATACCCGGCTTTCATGATGAATACGCGGGGAATTCCACACTGCTCATCTCAGTTTAAACTTATTGTTGCTTGCCAGTAAATGTAAACATAGAATATTGGATGGCTGTGCCACTGTTGTGTTTAAATGTTCAAAATGCATGATTGTGGTCACTTACGCTTCTTTACTACTTGTTGTAATATGAGCGATTATAGAGATAGTGGTAAGTAGTCTTTTATGGATCCTTAACATTTCTCTCTGATTACTATGACATGATGATACATATTTATATTGTTACAAAAAGGGGAGGTAGGTATAACTACTATAACTATCTCTATTAGTCAACCCAACCAGTCATTCAACCAACTCCACTGCTTAGTTTACTCATACAAATACAACTCTTAGTTCACTCACAAATCTAGCCAACTAGTTGACTAAAGCTCCTACAACACTACCACTTCTAAGATGAAATCTCATTCACTAACATTATGAAAATCTATGGTCAAAAGCTCCTTCTTAATCAAGATCATAACAAAGAATAACTTTGCAGACTTAATTGATAATTCTTAATCTAGATTATAACAAAGAATCCAGTCTCCAACAATATACTATCAGATGTCTTATCAACTTGTAATACTTACTTAAAGTAATTTTCTTCCTTAGCACGTCACTCTATCATTCCATAAGTTATTTGGTCGAAATTGTGTTGTAGTACATTGGCCCACTAAATAACTTCTTTAGCATGCCATCCTTAACAACAATCGTATTTCCTTCATTAGAAGTAATGCCAACAACATTGCTTGTCTTTCTCTAACTATTTTTTAGCTTTACTAATTTCTCCTTGTGATAAGAATCATTCAATAAGCAGATGTCATGCATCTTAAGCTCTTTTTGAATTTGGGAAATTGATTTTCCAATTAACTCGGTGACTATCTTTGCATATTTGTACATCACTATGATTCATATGATATAATGGTTGAATTCTTGGACATATGTT